>OX375866.1:107953336-108007882 GCA_947359475.1 Heligmosomoides polygyrus bakeri
ATCGTAAAGTGCCTCAGGTGCTTTGCTCGCCCGCGAGTTTGCATGCCGTTAACTCGCCTCATGTGCCCCAGCGGTAGACCGAAAAAATCGTGTCACACATGCCCAACCTGCATTTTCGCACCGCCGTAACCTTACCAGTTCGTAAGATAATTTGCTGTGCTTTGGCGCTTTACTAAAGCATATTAATGCCTGCGGAATCCACACGTTCCAGCCAGAAAGATTGGAAGTTGACAGAGTTATTGCGCTCAGAATACGCCCGTGGGTGCAATTTGCGAGCGATCGCGCCCACTCGATTGATGGGTTCGATCCCATATACGTTGTGCACGGCGCACTCCAAAGTCTCGCCGAATCAGAGTACAGCAATTCCTGAATAGGGCGGCTGAGAACTTCTCATAAATCTCCCTAAATGCTCACTCTACAAACTGTTCCCCCCCCCCCCCCCCCGATTGATAGGTTCGATCCTATATGCATTGTGCACGGCGTACTCCTAGAGGATTCCCGGCATGACAAAACACTTTACGCCATGCTTGAGATGCTCCGACAACATGCAAGTCCTGGAATAGAAGCTTCCCCAGTGGCAAAAAGTCTCCTCTAGTCATCTTTGACCACCCACTGCGAAAATGCGGTAGTCTGGCGATATTGTATACATGGTTGTGTAGATCTCGACGAGACGAATCGAACGGTACCATCCGTTTCTCAAAACACCTCAAATTAGAGGAATTATGAGCATGCAACGGATTTTGGCGCCTTGCGGCCGACAACTCGTCCGCGACCGGCCTTCTCAATGGAGCGCAAGTTTTCAATTTTGGTCATTTTTGATCTTTCGCATGAAATGTATATACCAAACGATAGAGCTCGATCTCCTGAGCTCAAATATACTCTTTGTTTTTCAAAATGATGAAATTTAGGCGAGTTATAGCAAAAAGACGCAAAAACCGCAAAAGTGCGGTTTTTTCGGCGTCTATTCAAAAGACGCGTCCGGTACTGTACGTCGTGATCACTCATGTATCAGCGAGGTCAACAGCCATCTAAATTAGAATGTAGTGACAGGTATAGTGCAGCGTTTATACTCCGTTCGTAGAGGAATGAAAGCAATCGATATCGATTACTCGCGCTGCCTAGGCGACACGAGTCGAGTTTTAACAACTGCGCGGCGCGACCATTTGGGGTGTAAAGGCGGTAGTAAGGGGATGTTCATACTTTTCGATGGATTGGTCGGTCGGCAAGGCAAATCATACGTATTGACATTTGCCGGGCGATCGCTCGACAAAAATCGATACGAATGGTTTTCCCGCCCGACCAGTCGCTCCCGTCTATCCCGTTGCGAGGTATGAGCAGGCCCTAAACCTACAATTTCACTATTTTTAATTTAATAACCTAATTTTTATTTTTTTTTTTGAGTAAAGGCTGCATTTTAATACTAAAGTTGTTTAGGTCGAGGTCGAGCATTCACTTCGGGAAAGCTGTGGAGTGAAGATGGTCGGTTGCTGCTCAGCTGCACGCAGGAGATAGTGCTGCGAAGTCGTGGAGGCGTCTCACGGATTTAAACCATTCAAGGCACGGAACTCTATTTTTTCTCGGTGAAACATAGACCGCATAAAGAACTTAACTATGTGATTAGCCTTGTTTATACATCAGTAACCGCGCTAAACATATCGGAAATCTACAAAGAAAAAAGGAATTAAGGCTTTTTGTATGTGCAGCCTTGAAGAAAACTTCAGATAAAACGTCTAGTGTTTCTAAAACATTTCAGTACAGCTGTGTTGTGCACAAATGGAAAAATACAAATAAAAATAGACCTAACGAGTGAGCATCGCTTGTTTCTGAGTCATAGTCGATTCAACCCTAGTTTATAGTTGCGCCGCTGCGCCGCGCGGCAGCATAGTCGGATTAGATATCGATTAGGCGGAGCGAAAATCGATATCTGTGGCAATCGTGGTGCCGCGCTGCCTGACGCAAGTATAACCGAGGACTAATAGGTTTAGACGTTACGCAGTTTCGTGCGATGATCCGAATGATCTTCGCGAATGCTGTGCGAGCGCTTTATAGCTCCGTGGGCTGTGGCTCTCCATGCATAGAGGTCTTACGGCTCAGATCCAGATGATGAGTTACGTTTTTAAGTATTTGTTTGAGTGTTGTTGTCACTTCTAGTGTGCATCCGCTGTTTCTGACTATGACTATTAGGGATCGTTCGCTAATTAGTTGAGGCGATACGCAGTTTCGCCCGAGGCCCACTGTGACCTACTTTTGTGTATATACCATTTGTCCAGTTCGACATGAAAATGGTATATACTGCGTTCTGCAATTTTGCTTGATAAGCGCGCAGTTTGGCTTTAAAAGTGTCGAATTTGACGTGAAAATGGTATATATCGCCCATTCCCTTTTCTGCTGTATAGAAATCGACATCCAAAAAGCCAACTGTCGCATTTGCAATCTTTTCAAAATTCTGAAATCAAATCTAATAGGGGTATACTTAAGCGCTTACAAAACCTCTGTTCGTCCAGTTGTGGAATCTGGAATAACCGTGTTCAATCCTACGAAAAAGAGGGACATCGACCTTTTAGAGAGCGTACAAAACAATTTCAAAAAAATTATGATGAGGTGTTCCTCGGTGAATTATAGCCTGATGCCACGTGCTCAGGAACGTTCTGTTCGCCTTCGCTTTCCTTAACAGGGAAATATTATATTTACAAGGAAAATCAGATCAGATATTGTTATGGTGTACAAAATATATTCTAGTAAGCCTTTCATCGAGGGAGATGGTGCCCATCTCCCAGGTGCAGTGGAGCTTCATGTCCGAGAGGTCCACCACAGACGCCATCTTTATCGCTCGTCAGCTGATGGAGAAATTTCGGAAACGAAAACCCTGCTACCCGGCATTTGTGGAACTGGAGAAGGCCTACGACAATCTACCCCGGGCCGTGCTCTGGAAATCCCTTTGAGGGAG
This sequence comes from Heligmosomoides polygyrus bakeri, assembly GCA_947359475.1. Taxonomy (NCBI): domain Eukaryota; kingdom Metazoa; phylum Nematoda; class Chromadorea; order Rhabditida; family Heligmosomidae; genus Heligmosomoides; species Heligmosomoides polygyrus. Next base: position 107,956,284 of record OX375866.1, read on the forward strand.
GGGTGTTCCGGAACGTCTGATCACGGTCATAAGGGACGTGTAAGAAGGACCAAAGCGGCGATACGAACCCCACACGGGGTGACAAGGAAGGTTTTTAATATCACAGGGGGGTACACCAAGGGTCGGCTCTGAGTCCGTTCCTCTTCCTGCTGACGCTTGACTCTATAGTGAACCACCTCGAGGAAGGCCCTCTCAGGACGATCCTCTACGCGGACGACATCGCTCTGGTAGCCGACAACCAGGAGGAGCTTGAGGAGAAGGTCCAGCTGTGGCAGAGAGCCCTCGCAGACAACGGCCTCGGCTGAACGTGAAGAAGATGAAGTTCATCAGCTCTGAGCAGTGCGCTCGATCGATCCTAGACTGCCAAGGGGAATCGAGCAGGTGGAAGAATTCCGCTACCTCGGAAGTGACCTATACGAGGGAAGAAGTGTGGACCAGGCGGTCAGGGGATAAACGCAGCATGGCTCAAGTGGAGGGAGTCCACAGGGATCCTCGGGCGACGGTAGGTGCTCCAGGACGCTCAAATGCAAGTTCTATAGAACAGTTGTGAGGCCTGCCCTCCTCTACGGCAGTGAGTGCTGAGCCCTGGGTAAGGCGCAGGAGCGACAACTGCACGCTGCGGAAATGAGGATGCTCAGATGGGCATGTGGATGGACTCGTCGAGACGAGACAGGGTGCGAAACGAGGATGTTAGGGCAGTGATGAGACAGCCCCGATCCAGCTGAAGATGTGGGAGCAGCGCCTGAGGTGGTACGGACACGTCCTCAGAAGACCAGATAATCACCTCATAAGGTTGGCCCTAGATTTCGGGTGGAGGACGTTCTGCCTGAAAGCGGCGCCGGCAACGACGCGGGACAGTGCCTGCGGAGCCAATTAGCGTCGACTCGCGCTGTGACACCCGCCGCTTCGCACTCAGCCAGACAGCCCCCGCCGCAGAGGGGATGCTGACCCAGCCAACCACGGGAGCCAGTAGGTCGACCAGATTTGGTGTGATTACAAGCGATAGAGGGATAGGAGGCTTAGATGGCTTGCATTGGCAATCCAGAATATGGGACTGATCTGAACCCTACCATCTTCTATATCAGAATTTCGAGCTCTATCGAATGATCCATAAAATAACCCTGTCTCCATAACCCTTGAAGCGAATTTTTTCAGGCGTTTTTTATTTTTCGCTAAATATCGGTTTTTACTCATATATAAAAGGATAAAGCACGGCGTTATTCAATCCCCTTTGGGATGCGCCACGCATTCTACTTCTACGGGATATCGTGGAGGCAGTTGAATGCGTATTTGGCCATACAATGACTTGCGGTGGCCAGCCGATGAACAAGTCAGCGCTTTATCCTTCCAGACACGTCTGGAACCAATTCACCGACCCCGGAGGGATGGAAGGCTTGGTTGCCCTGGGCGGGAAATCCGAACCAGGAACCTGGCATCGGGTGCAGACGACAATCGGCGCCTCCTCCGACTGCGCTCCACGCGCCCTTACTCATATATATCAGGATTAAATGCGAGCTTGCTTCCAGGCTAACATTGCACGAGTTTCTCCAATTAGATAGACGAGAGATCTTTTAACAGACGTTTAAAGCATTAGTTTCAACATGGCATCTCTTTAGCGTTTCGTAACTGATTTTTCTATGAAACTTTATAATGCACACACCATATACATCGAGACTAAGACTGGATAGGTGGCTCATCGAATCTAATGTTCACCGAGAATAAATTTCATCACACAATACTTCAAATTGCTCGTCCAGTCGTTTGTGGCTTCTAGCATTTTTTTGACCTCGCGTTCCACAGGCAATGTACCTGCATAGCCAATGTCACCTCCACCAATTAACGAGTTAGGAAACACTCATAAAATGCCTTGAAAAAACTAGAGCACTTAGGTGTTCTTAGGAGGTCCACCGACTATCAAATTGAACTCGCTGGGCAATTTCAGACTGTGAACATGCTCTACGCACTGAAAGATGATGATGTCGTTTTCAAAAAGGTTGAGCACTTGGGGTGCTCCTAGAAGGTCTCTTGTCTATCTAACTATATTCCCCGCACAATTTCAGCCTGGAAGCATGCCTCGCAATTAATTCTGATAGAAATAAAAACTGATATTTAAGGAAAATAAACAACGCCTAAAAGCTGCCTTAAAGTTATTTAGACAGGATAATTTTTTTCGATAGAGATCGAAATTCTGATAAAGGAGGTGGTAGAGTTCACATCAGCAGCCTGGAAGCATGCCTCGTAGTTAATTCTGATATAAATAGAAGCTGATATTTAACGAAAGTTAAACAGTGCCTGAAAAAAATATCGTAAGTGTTACTGAGACAAGATTCTTCTCTGGCTCATTCGATAGAGCTTGAAATTCTGATATAGAAGATGGTATGGTTCAGATCGATCCCAATTTCTGGACTGCCAATGCAAGCCGTCTAACCAGGATACTATCTCAACGGTAGGTCGGAACGGCGCAAATGTTGTGTATGGGCAGAACCGCCTCTCTCTGGGAAGTAACAAACTGCAGGTGTCTCGACCCCAATAGAACTCTGCGCAGAGTTAGGGGCGACGGAAGTCGCGGGTTGGCGCCCTGTTGATTCACGTGCTCCTCAGCTGACGGGTGCGCGCGGGATGAGGGCTCGTATCGCAGTTATGCGCAGTGCACATGTGGCGTAGTAGGGAGGAGCTCGGGCTCGTAAACGCGGGGTCGGGGGTTTGGATCCTTCAGACTGCATTCGTTTTGCACTTTTGCAAAATCCATATTTATCATATAGGTAATCCACCTAAGGGTATTATAGTGTGTTATAGAGCATGTTTATATATAACATAGACATTTACATATTACATACAATATATAACTTTTAACTAGTGCCACAAAATATCTATCGTTACATAACTATAGCTTCACCCAAAATCGGCTTAAAATAAGTGACACACAGAAGTGAACATTTTAGCTAATCTGTAGTTTGAAGCATATGTTATATGTAAACATGCTCTATAACACACTATAATACCCCTAGGTGGATTACCTATATGATAAACATGGATTTTGCAAAAGTGCAAAACAAATGCAGTCTGCGGAATCCAAACCCACGACCCCGCGTTTACGAGCCCTGGCTCTTCCCTACTACGCCACCTGAGCACTGTGCTTGGCCGCGATACGAGCCCTCATCCCGCGCCCGCCCGTCAGCTGTGGAGCACGTGAATCAACAGGGCGCCAACCCGCGACTTCCGTCGCCCCTAACTCTGCGCAGAGTTGTGTTGGGGTCGAGATACCTGCATTTTGTTACTACCCAGAGAGAGGCGGTTCTGCCCATACACAACATTTGCGCCGTTCCGACCTACCGTTGAGATAGTATCCTGGTAAGCCTCCTATGTCTCTATCGATTGTAATCACACCAAATCTGGTCGACCTACAGGCTCCTGTAGTTGGCTGGGTCAGGATCGCCTTCGCGGCGAGGACTCTCTGGCTGAGTGCGAAGCGGCGGGTGTCACAGCGCGAGTCGACGCTAATTGGCTCCGCAGGCACTGTCCCGCGTCGTTGCCCGCGCCGCTTTCAGGCAGAACGTCCCCCTCCCTAGATTTCGAGGCACCCGGAAAGCGTCCGAGAGGAGCCCCAAGGAAAAGGTGGGAAGGACATCATCAAGAAGGATCTCGCCGAAGTCGGTGCCACGGCAGATGACGCCCTCGATACAAGGAGGTGCCGACAGATCACAAGAACAGCGGACCCTGCGACTGCGCGGACTAAACGCTCAGGAGAAGAAGAAGAAGCTGTTCATCGACCCAATTAACTTTTTTGGGGATGTACTGGCGAGGATCGTTAGAGGAAAGCTTAAGCTTCGAGTCCCTGTTACAAAATCACGAATACGATGTGACTTTCTGACGCACAGGATTCTCAGCGAATTCAGCTTGTTGCTTTGGAAGTACGATGACCTGGAAAGGCTGCCTGCCTATGATAGCCTGTTAAAGTCCTATATTGCTGGTTGAACTCCGGGAATATGACAAAGCGATTTCTTTGCCGACGGTTGCGTAATAATTGTCATTACTATTGCTAGTTGTAGACATAAGTTTGCTAGTTTGTTCTTTCTGTATTCCTTTGTTCGCTTACGCTAGACTATGATCTGCAAATAAATAATAAATAAAGACTAGTTCCTTACCTTTCGTGGCCGTAAAACCGAGCTCATCCTCAATCCAAGCAAGGATTCGGCTGGAGTGTAGAGGCCTTTTTCAGCGATTCCGAAGCGTTGAACGCTAAACGGCGCTGAAGAGACGACCGATTTCGGGTGCACTTGCTTCGTGTACGTCGTCCTCGGCGCTCTTTGAAAGAAACAGTCGTTGTTCGCGAGTGATCAGTGATGTGTGTTCGTTGTCCTCTTGGAAATCGCATATAACCTCTGCGACGCGACGGTTCCGTCATCCCCAGCTCCTAGATGCTGGGCATCGATTTCGTTGTTTAGCGTGCTCTCGAGGTGCCTGTTTTTCATAACCGTTTTCAATTGGACACTCTTCTAACCTAGTTCTAAGATTTTTGAGATCAAAGGGAGCTCTTCCGAATTAGAACAACCTTCATACAGGTTGAACTTCTTCTTCTTCTTCTTCTTCTTCTTCTTCAGCGTCTGTCCCGCTTCGTAGCGGGTCCGCTATTCTGGTGTCATGACGCCACCTTTCCCGATCCAGCGCTAGATCAGGGTGGACACCCGCCGCTTTCAAGTCCGTATGTAACGTATCAGCCCAACGCTGCTTCGGGCGCCCTCTAGGCCGCTTTCCTATTACCTCGAACTTAAGGCCTATCTTGCGGACGCTGTCTTTCTTTCCACGCAGAACGTGGCCGTACCATCGTAAGCGAGCTTCGCGCATCTTGTCCGCTATCGGCGCGACACCGAACTTCTGCCGAATAGCATCGTTTCGGATGCGGTCCATGCGCGTGACTCCTGTCGTCCAGCGCAGCATCTTCGTCTCCATGACGCTGAGGCGCGTTTCAGCTTCCTTGGTCGCTGGCCAACACTCAGCGCCGTACATCGCTACTGGCCGGATGACTGCCCTGTAGATCTTTGACTTAAAGCGCTCCGGTATCTTCCTATCGCAGAGCACCCCAGTCAACGAGCGCCACTTGGACCAAGCTGCACTCACGCGTGAATTCACTTCGACCATCAGTTTGCCGTCAGACGCGACTGCTGATCCCAGGTACTTAAAGACCGAAGTGCGTGGGAGCTCGATGCCGTTAACCTTGATGGAGCTGGACTCAGTAACGTCCGTCGTTAGATATTCGGTCTTCTTCACGTTCAATCTGAGTCCAAACCGCTCCAAGCGATCACACCAAGCTTGCAACTCTCGCTCGAGTTCTCCTTTATCTTCGCTAGCGAGCATCACGTCATCGGCATAAAGCAACGTCCAAGGGACGGGCTTCTGAAGATCTCGTGTGATGGCATCCATGACGACAACAAACAGGAGTGGGAAAGCGCAGAACCCTGGTGTACCCCGACAGAGATGGGGAACTCCATCGAGGTTCCAGCTGCAGCTTGAACTCGACTCTTTGGACAAGAGTAGAGCATCCGCACCCACTCTATGAGCTTGATACAGGTTGAACTACAGACTCGATAAGATGGTCAGAAAAAAATTTGTTCAAGAAAAATTTGGGATAACTTTTTTGATTTTTTTTAGTTTAGCTGCCTAGATGAGTGTAATAATCTTATGAAATTTTTTGAGAAAAAAAATTAAATTCAAAATTAAATTTTGTTTCAAAGCGCAGCAAAGCCGCAACTATATAGTGCATTAGAAGACCAGATTGCGCCATGGACTCGAAAAGCTCCTCACGATTTTTATTTGATTGATAGTTTAAATGCTGTTTACGTGGAACAACGAGGTATGTGCGTCCTTAACAACTGTACTTGTTGCAATGTCAGCAGTTTTTCTTTGTTCGAGGAAAATTCTAGCTTGATTTCTTTAAACCTTTAGTACACTTACCCAATAAATGAACACTTTGTTTGAAATTTTTTTAAATTTCTAATTTTTTGTAGAAAATTAAGCTTTATAGTGGAAACTAAAGCTCAGAGTTATTTTCTATAGACTGACATTATTGATGTACTCTCTTTAATATCATAATCACCTTTATTTGAGTAACGTCTTATGTAGTTTTTTTTTTTGTCCAGTTGAAACATGAAATGGAAAAGGAGAATACTGCTTGTGTGGATTTATATTATGTATATGTTGATTATATTTATATGTTGATTTATACGTACCTGTAGACAATGTGAAAAGTACATATCCCACCTTGTTGTTCCACGTAAACTGCATTTACACTATCAATCAAATAAAAGTCGCGACGATCTTTTCGAGTACATGGCGCAATCTGGTCTCTTAGTGCACTATATGGTTGCAGCTTTGCTGCGCTTCGAAACAGAATTTAATTTGTTACTTTTTCTCGAAAGTAAAAATTTTATAAAATTATTACACTCATTCGGGCAGCTAAAGTAAAAGAATGAAAAAAGTAATTCTAAATTTTCCTTGAACAAAAAAAATTTCTAACCATCTTATTTAGTTTGTAGTTCAACCTGTTTGAAGGTTGTTTCAATTCAAAGAGTTCTCTTTGATTTCAAAACTCTTAGGCGAGCTTAGAAAAGTGTCCAATTTGGTTTGAAAAATGTTCAATTTGTTTTGAAATGTGCCCCATTCGACCTGAAAATGGTATATGTTATTTCCCTTTTAGTCAACAGATATTATACAAAACTACGAAATAAGTAAAACACAAGCGCTTGTCATACCAACAGCATCTTACAAAAGCCAGTGAAGAACAATCTTCAAAGAAAGTTATACTAAAATTTTCTCTCGACAAAAAATTATCGAACCTTTTTGGAAGGTCCCTAGTTTAATGCAGGAGAAGCTCATTTCGATTTGGAAGAGTTCGCTTTGATTTCAAATACCTTAGGCGTAGAAGAGTGTCGAATTTAATTTAAAAAGCACCTAATTCGCCTTCAAAATGGTGTATATAGCTCTAGAGTATCTGGTTTCTATTTCGAATTTTTATTTGGAGACCAGGAAAAGGCGATCAGCAAGGGAAACCAGTAAGATGCGTCCAGTAAAGGACGACCACGCGTCCATGATTCGAAGATTCGAATAAACGAAAAATGGGACGTATTTGATTTTTGATCATTCGAAGATTTTGATGAGCGAATAAATTCGTTTGTTCATTAGTTCGAAAATTTTCGGCATCAAGTAAATTCGTCTATTCATTCGTTCGACTAAATTTCTCAAAAACACAACTGTAGTGGTCAGGCTTCCAGGCTCTTCCACATGATCGAATTCTCTCTCAAAGTTCCACGGAAAGCTGAAAGCATTCCCTGGTGAGACTCGTTGTGAAAGCATTGCGATGTTGTGAGCAGTTTAATTAATGGGGAGCCTTCGTTGATAAAGCCGTGCTTATTTCTCCCACTATTCTTGAATTTCTTCGGGTTTTGGTTTACGCATTGGCTGAGCACTAAAATGGCAATGATGCACATGAATTAGATTGAGCGAATGTGTTGAGGTCCCGCAACGATAGTCTGAGAGCGTGAGGAGAACTTGTCCGATTTGGCGGGGACAACTCCCTCTACCACTGGACGTTTAGTTGCGAGCGGCTAAAAACGGCTATACGGTCGTGCTTCAAGTGCCATATCGATATGTTCGTCATTGGCACTGAAGGCATTAGAAGGCAGGTTTCTTGGACAGTATGTTGGATGTTCTGCTTCCTCGCCAAACCTTTACTATGGTATCAGTCTTGTATGAGGTCCCATGACGCCTTCGGTGTCTCCTGAAGCGATAACATGAGAATAGGAGCGCGGCCGTATTAGCGCGGGATCGTCAGACACATGTCATTCACACTTCGGCACTCTCATTCTGGCTGGTTTCTGTCGCGATACTGCTAGCTCCGGTTAGTTAGCTGATGCGCACTCGCTACGTTGTTGTTGTTGTTGTTGTTTTAGAACCAGCTATTTTATGTGTGTCTATACCCTCGGCTTAGCTGCGAACCATAGTGTCTTGTTGCTGACGCATCGAATGGGACTTTTTTACAGTCTCAGGCAATCGTTACAGGACCATGGGCACGCTTCGAGCGTTTCTTTCAATGTGGGAAGGGTCATCACGGTTTTTCTTCGAACTTTTCTTCATCACTCCGCGTTTTCTTTCTTTGACATCTTCTTCCAGTACTGTATTTTTGACGACTTTTGTATACAATTTTTATGATCTTCATTTTCTTCCGCTTGTTGCCCTCACCACCTGATCTAATCGAGAGAAAAAAAACATGACGATACAAACTAATAGTCAACAAGCAACAAGAATGCAGAGAATTGTGTCTGAAAGGCTCCGTGTCCACCTGAAACTTTTAGCATTCGTGGCAGATATTTCAGTTCCACGTCAAATTGGGCACTCTTCTAAACACGTTTTTGAAATCAAACGAAGCATCTTCAAATTAAAACGAGGCCTTTTCACATTAAACCGGAGACTCTCCAAATAGATTGGAATAATTTTTTGTTCAAGAAAAACAACTAGCAAAACTTTCTTTGAAGGTTTAATTCACTTTCCAATAAGAGAGCGCTTTGTTCGAAATTTTATAAAATTTTGATTTTTCTGTGGAAAAATAGTGGCTTAAAGCTTGTTTTAAAGAGCAATAATGCGGCCAGTTTTTTAGTGCCAAAACAGAGATTGCACCATGCTCTCGTCCAAAGCGTCGCGATTTTTATTCGATTGATAACAAATGTCTGTTTATGGGGAGCTTCGCAACTGTAGATCATACAACAAAATCAGTCGTAAAGAACACACATCTCCTCACTTCCATCTTCATGTAAGCATTCACACTATCAATCAAACAAACATCGCAACGAGCTATTCGAGCGCATGGCGCAACATCGTCTTTTAATGCGATAAATGATTACGGCCTTGTTGCACTTTGAAACAAAAATTAAACTCATTGTTTTTTTCTCGAAAAATAAGAATTTTATAAAATTATTACACTTATTTAAGCAGCTGAACTAAAACTTTCAAAGAAAGTTATAGCAAATTTTCCTGAACAAAAAAAAAATATTCTAACCATCTTGGAGAATCTGTAGTTTATCCTGCAAGAAACTCGCTTCGATTTGGAAGACGTTCACCTTGATCTTGGAACCATCGGGTTTGTTCAAAGGTTTTATGGTTAGGTCTTTGTTTTAAAGTGCTAGCTTATGGTCAGTTTGGAGCACTTTCCTTTTAAGACCTGTTCATAGTGCGCGACGGCAGCAAATTAGTGCACAAGATTATCGCCAATCGATTAGTGCCGCGCGATTGCCGCTAAAAATCGATATGTATGCGTTACCCGCGCGACAGCCCATTGCCCCCTCTTAGGCCTTTGTTATACTTCGGCGATGCTGTTGTCGTCGATGTCGCCGACGTATAACATAGGCGTTATTAGGAGTAGGTCCTAAAGAGCTGTTAATAGTTCGCGACAGGAACGATTGAACGTCCGTGCAAATCATACGTATCGATTTTTGCTGAGCAAGCGCTCGCAAAAATCGATACGCATGATTTGCATAGACGAAATCGCTTCCAATCGCTCCCGTCGCTCCATTCGCGAAGTATGAACAGGTCTTAACGCCCATCATGTCGTTCGCCATATTCGTTTGCTCGCTTCGCGGATGTGTAGCGTTCGCGTCGTCCTGTTGTGATGTGCCGCGACTGAAGTGTGGCCATCGCTGGCTACACTGTAGTCTATCAGGTCTATCACTAATCATCTTCGGTGCAGGAGTGCAACGAGAGACTGCATTCGACGAGGAGAGTGTGGTTTCCGCTCCGCCGAACTTCACGACGATACAATGCGATCGTCTGCCGCCCGTCACTTCTCTAGGCTGCTGCTGGCCGCTGACTACAGCACGTCGTCACCTCGACTGTTCAGCAGCTCGAAGCCCACCACCACCAGCGCCACTCATCTGGAGGCGTCTGCTTCGTCGGTGATGACGAACTTTGGGGACCAGGCGAAGCGATTCTTCAGCTTCGACCAGGTCGAGCCCGAGGTGTTCAGGTGAGGATTTATCGCTGTCCTAGTTGGGAGGAGTGGACTTTTAAGTCTGCGGTAGTACGTGAGATTGCAGAACATCGGCGGGAGATTACGCCAAATTGCACAACTGGTATAAAGTAACCAACGTCCTTCTACTTTCTACTTTTTTCCACGTTTCTTTTACTTAAACTTGTTACGTCTAGGTGTGGCAGACGTTTCATGCTGCTATTCACCTAATTGAGCTGTTCTAAGACTCCTAGAAACCATTGAAAATCATAAAATTAATTTTTAATTAGCTGTGATAAGATTTTATAGTGTTTTTTAAAGACCATCTAAATGAAGGGTTACTGGTTTCTAGACAAATGCAGTATCGATCCATATTGATCTACCGATCGATACTGTTAGCAAGGCTGAATTCTTGCTAAAACCTCTGTGCCAGAGAAGCCCAGTGCTCGTGAATTACGATGTTGGCTTAAAAATTTATGACATAAATCACGAAAATCGCTAATCGGACGATATTGATTGGTTGATGGGCGGTAGATATTGGCCCAAGGCGACGTCGCGTCCTTACCGCGTTCAACGTCGCGCGCGGCGGGAATAGGTGCCGGGTCCTCGGTTTTCATTTCCTTCCGCGCTATTGTCGCGGCGTCGGTACAGTTTCCTGGAGCCGCGATCGATTGATATTGAGCGACTGACTGAGAAGCTCATCCAGCGATTATAACGTTCTCGCCAATCAATATTGATAGATCTGCGACGCTGAGCCATGCGACGGCATGTACAGTGGCCAAATTGATCGGTCGCGTCTCCCGATCAATACGGCCACAATACGTGGCGTCACGTCGCTCGGCGTCAAAGTATAAACGGATCCTTAGGGTAGCTCACTTGCGCATTTGAATGATTTTATTTTCCTTTAAAAATTAAGGTTATCCAGAGGTCGCTGTTCTCTACGGTCCTTTTCTTTCCAGGACCTCCGATTTGATCACGTTCCGACAAGGAACGTCAAGAGCTGCGTATGGAGGACTGATCTTCGCACAGGCACTGGCCGCAGCGGAGAACACAGTCGACGAGAAGCTCAAGCCACATGCCATGCACTCGTTCTTCATTCTCAACGGTAAGAACGCGCCGCCGGCGATCGATATCGATCGATGGCTCTGCCGCACCTGCGCGTGGCGATTTGAGTATAAACCATGCTGTGGCCCTTCTAGTGGACATCTCACTGCCAATACAGTACCATGTTCGACGCGTGAGAGATGGTCGATCGTTCTGTACACGTACCGTCGAGGCGGTACAAGAGGGGAAAATCGCGTTCACTATGCAAGTCTCCTTCAATGTGGTAGGTGCACGCATTTAGGCGGGATTTATACTTCAGCCGCCTCGGGGCACGCAGTTAAGGAAGCTGCAGTATCGATTTTTGCCGTAGCTCAATCGATGTAGGCAAGTTTCAAAAAGCCGCGCCGCCCAGCAACTGAAGTATAAATGGTGCCTTAAACGGACCATGGCAGAGTACTGAACTCCATTATTCCCAGGTTGAGCCAGATGCGGCTGTTCACCAGGACACCATGCCGAAGGTGCCATCTTGGAACGAGCTGATGTGCATGGAAGATCTCGTGCCGTGGTTGAAGACCGAAATTGCCGAAGGTCTGCGTCGAACCGTGTTTCACTGCGTTTTCTAAGGAAATTCATCGTTTTTTGCAGGTAGATTAAAGGTTCAACCAGTTGTGGAGAAGAGGCTGAAGTTCTACGAGAACCAGGCCAACCAGAATCCCGGCTATCTGTTTGAGGTATCGTTAACTACGCTGTAACGGCTTCAGAAATAATACTATTCAACGATAACCTGTTTATACTCCGCCTGAGACGCGACAGGTCGCTCTGCAGTCGACGCAAATCGATTAGTTGCGCGCGATGCCGAATGAATCGATCTGCGCGACGACTCATTAGCAGACGCATAGTTCGTAGTGCCAGCGAGTGGTCGCGGGCGCGTAAAGCATGATCGATTTCTGTATGGCGGTCACTCGTAATTAATCGATTCATATGGTCTGCAGCCACTGATTCACTGCCGTCGCCCGCTATAATACCCCCGTCGGAGGATTTATTCTTCAGTCGTCGGTGGCGCGCGTCGTGAAGGTTCAATGAACATCGATCGTTTGCGCCGCCTAATCGATATCAGTACCCCTATAGCGCAGCAGCGGCGACTGAAGTGTAAAGCGTGGCTTAGACCTCGTTCATACTCCGACGCTGGGCGACGCGATGCCGTTCATAATTTCTAAATTGATTGAGCAATGTGCAGTATCGATTTGGCCACTGTTCATGACATCGCGCCGCACAGCATCGGAAGTATAATCGGAACCCTCGAAATGCACGACGATATGAATTGGAAGAGTTTTCACGTCATAGAGACGGTTGACTCATCCGTCAGCCCCCTGGTTTATGGTTGCGCCGCTGCGTGGCGCGGCATCATAGTAGGAATAGATATCGACTGGGTGGCGCGAAAAATCGATATCTACTGCGACCATCACACCGCGCCGAGTAACGGCGCAGTATAAACCAGGCCTTACGTTGCATATCATACCCAATAAAAACCGACTGTTCCCACACGCGCGCGTACGCGTCGCGGCTAGCAGACGTGTGATGTTTCCAGATACGGCCGACGAACATTGAGCACCACATTGGTATTGGAGTTCCGAACCCGTCTCGAACGTTCTACTCCTGGTTCAAGACCAGAGGCAACGTGGACGATTGCGAGAAATTGCAAAGGTTTGCAAGCCTTTCCTAATTGGGAGGGGGGGCGGACAGATGCGACGGGATGCGTAGATGCGTGATTCTAGAGGAGACTCGGATAATGTTGACTTCTATAAAACCCCTTATGCATTGCCAGTAATTAAGGTAAATGACATTAGGGCCTGTGTATAGTCCGTACCGCCGCCACTGTTCGCTCGCACAAAGCATACGTATCGATTTTCTCGGGGTGATCGCTTCGCATTAATCGATTCGCGCGTTTTGTACGATCAACCTAGTCGGAGGCGGCGCTACTATCACAGACTGTGAACACCCCCCACTCCCCAAAGTCACCGCATGTGCCGGTATCGATTAGCCGCGCTTAAAATCGATATTGATGTCCACCGCATGGCAGCTGAAGTATATACACATCATGTGTAGTTGCTCGTTTTAGATACCTGGTCGCCTACAACACCGATGCGACTATGGCCGGATCAGCTTTTCGACCACATTTCGTGTATGATTCAGCGGCCTCCTTTAAAATGCGGCTTTCTCGATTGAAGACCTCCATTTCAGCAACGATTTCCGACCGAGCATGCTGTTCTCGCTCGACCACAACGTGTGGATGCATCAGCATGAAATGCGAGCCGATCAGTGGATGTTGGTCGAGAACACCTCTACTGTAGCAGGTGAGCTGACGCGCACTACACTACAAATCAGTATCGATTAGTGAGCGCAAGTGATCGATACTACAACTTTTAAACTCCAGCTATGTGCAGTGAATAAAGCATAAACGTCCCTAGCAACTTTGAATGTCATATTATAGGTCTAGCTGTCTGTTGTTAGTTGTAGGACTTGCCAAGCCAAAGGGTGCTTATACTTCATCTATTCGACGAACCAGTGCGGGAGGCGCCAATATCGATTCTCCGCGCTTCTTAATCGATACTCGTGATTCGCTAATGATGGCCAAAATTTGAGCGTTTCTAACTGCTAAGTGCACTATGTTGTCGGCCATGTTGATCAGGGACAACTAAAGGGTATTTATACTTCATCTTACTCTCGACGCGGCGTGAAAGCCACCAGTATTGATCCACCACGATGTCTAATCGATGCTGGTGAGCGGCGGCTCAAGCATAAACGTCTCCAGTGGCTTGACAGGTTATTATACTGGTGTACTTCCGCTCCTAGTATAATGGACACTATCGTTGAATAGTATTATTTCTGAAGCCATTACATGGGGTGATTACACCCCAGCTACCATGCTACGCAACGGCGTGAAAGGCATCAGTATCGATCCTACGCGTGGCCTAATCGATGCCGGTAGTTCGCGCTAATGGCGTTTATACTTCATCTGCCACTCGGCGCAGCAGGGTGAAGACCATGAATATTGATTCTTTGCGCGGCCTAATCGATACCTGTAGTTCGTGTAAAGGCGCGGCATGCGTGGATGTTCAAGTATAAACGTCTCTAACTGCTAGGCGACTAAGTGAGTAGTTGGCAGCGACGAGGGCGACAAAGCAAAGCACACCTGTCGATTTTTCCAAGGCAATGGATCGGCACTGATCGAAAAGTATCCTCCGCCCTGTCGCTCCCGTCGCGAAGTATCAACAGACCCTAAGTATTTATATGTATTGGCCTGGTTGACCCTTTTTTATAATAGACGGTGTTTATACTTCAGCCGCTACATCTTAAGAGCCGTCAGCATCGATTCTTTGCTCTATCTAATCGATACTGATGGCCTACATGTTGACGCGCTGCGCGTAGCAGATCAGGCATACTTGCTGGTGGCCAGCTAAAGTGCGTTTGTAGTTCAGCCTCCACTTTGCATGATGGCCACTAGTATCGATTCTCCGCCGTGCCTAATCGATACCGCTACTTTACATGAAGCTGCACCGCGCGTAGCGACTCAAGTCTGAACGTCCCTAACTGCCGGCTGGATTATATTGCTGTCTTGGCTGAAGGGTGTTTGTACTTCATCTGCCACTCGGCGCGGCAGGGTCAGGACCATGAATATTGATTTTCCGCGCTGTCTAATCGATAGTGATGACCCGCGTCACGTGCATCAGTTGAAGTAAAAACAACAAACCATGGCTGTAAAGAAGATTAGGTGTAACTAGTTGTCCAGTATAGGGTCCACTCCAGTGTTCAACTACGTCCATTTTATTCAGGTCGAGGCCGAGCGTTCACCACCGGCAAAGTGTGGAGCGAAGACGGACGGCTGTTGTTGAGCTGCACGCAGGAAGTTGTTCTGCGAAGTCGAGGCGCTGTGTCGAAAATCTGAACGCTCATTGTGATCTCCAATCACTAATAACTTCCACTACGCTACCGTAGCCGGTCCTGTTTCCTAAAATTCAGGGAACAACGTAGGCATGTGCTCACATAGCTAAGGTCAATCACATTGAGCGGCTGCTCTAGTTGTACAGCTTTTTCCCTACTTACGAGTACAAAAGGCTCGCAGTACGTACAGTGTATAGTATGATAGGGCGATCTATTGGTTCCTCACTACTGGTCCTCCCCTAGTGAAACGGTCCCCCATTACTGGTACTGCTCCCCTCAATGATCCCCTTTAGCGGACGACGTCTTTGGCACGTCTTCTGGATCCCCAGGCACATTGGACGAGGTCTCCGGCATTTTTCCCAGGCAGGTAGAAGAAATCTAGGTATTTTACGCTATTTTCCCGCACCGTAATTTGATCAGTATCGATTGATGGCGATCGATACTTCAAAAACGAACCTCAGATTCGTGTCTAGAGACCACTATTGCTCCAGGGCCGAAGTATCCAGGCAGGGAGAAGACGTCTGGGTATTTTTCGCTAATTTCGTGTCGTAATTCCTTCCCCCCCCCCCCCCGATTTTCCCCCTATTTTGTGGCTAATTTCTGCGGCGGCGCCGATCGATGGTATGACTCATCGCTTAGCGCGTTATTATAGAGTATGATTGTTGAACAAATATAACATGTTTATTGTTGTTGAAAATAAAACTGTTAAAAATATTCCCAACTCTCTGATTTACTGTATTTTATTGGAGTAGTGCTTTTGTGTTTATACTTTTTGTGACTAATGTAATTGGGTCGTGACCACTGATGTATCATCGAGGTTAACAACCAATTACTTTAGATTGTAGTCACATGTATAATGCAACGTTTATGCTCCGTTCGTAGAGGAATGAAAGCAGTCGATATCGATTACCCGCGCTGTCTGAGCGTCATGAGTCGAGTTTCAACAACTGCGTCGCGCGGCCATTTGGGTTTAAACGCTGCAGTAAGGGCATGTTCATACTTTTCGATGGATTGTTCGGTCGGCAAGGCAAATCATACGTATTGACATTTGCTGGGCGATCGCTCGACAAAAATCGATACGTATGGTTTTCCCGCCCGACCAGTCGCTCCCGTCTATCCCGTTGCGAAGTATGAACAGGCCCTGACACAAGTATAAAAGAGGGCTAATAGGTTCAGCCGATACGCAGTTTCGTGCGATGACCCGAATGATCTTCGCGAACACGTTGCCCGCTTTATAGCTCTGTGAGCAGTGGCTCTCCTCAAAAGAGAGCAATGCATAAAGGCCTTGCGGCTCAGGTCCAAGCAATTGTTTGAGTGTTGTTGTCACTCCTAATGAGTGTGCATCTGTTGTTTCCGACAATGAGTGCTCGTCACCTTTCACATCAAATTGGACACTCTTCTAAGCCTAACAAGGGAAGGGTCTGAAGTGTATGTCTGAACGGGGAGTGCGAGTCATATAGGAAGAATCCCCACCCCTCAATTAGTATAAAAATGTGTTTCTTTCTTGCCAAGTCGTTAAACGCAAGAAGTAGGGCGACCTTGAAGTTACAATGGAATACGGCGCATCACGAGTTCTGAGGTCTCTTGTACGCTTGCGATTCCAAAGCTTGCAGCGGCTCGCGGAGCGCAGTGGATAATGACGTTGCTTCATGCGAGGGAGGTCGAGAGTTCGATTCTTCTGGGGTGCTGCGCTTTTGCATTTCAACTGATTGCTTGAGATATTTGGGGATTCTGACGTATGTACTATTTTCAGACGTTTTCTGTGCATTTTCCAGCTGTACGCTATGGAGAGTACCTTTCCTGTGACTTGACGTGCTTCGAAGTCCTTTATACCTATGTTATACTCCCGCGGGAGCATCCGCGGGACGTCCGCGGATGGAAGGTGCACCGCGGACGGTCGTCGTCGTCCCGGGGCGGCTAGCGTCGCATTGGGGCGCGTATCCCGCGCCGAACTCCGCAGGACGACAGCCTTCGCCCTAGTTTATACTTGCCCCGCTGCGGGGCGCGGCACGATGGTGGAGATACATATCGACCAGGCGGCGCGAAAAATCGATATCTATGGCGATCGTGGTACCGCGCCGCCTGGCGGCGCAAGTATAAACTAGGGCTTCCGCGGTACACTGCACCGCAGACGGGAAGTATAACACCCCTCTCGTCGCCTCGGCGGCGATCCGTGGCGGGCCGCGACGAGTGGCCCGGCGCGGCGTCCCAAAGCTCCCGCGGGAGTATAACAGGGGCCTTAGTATGCTGGCCGTCCGTTCTGCCAGCTTGATTTCTTCCTCGAAGGTTCCCTGTCTAAAGGACATTGTTGGTGTTAGGTTTTAGAAAACCTCCAGCAGACCTCTGATTTCCAGGTGACAGGGATAGATGAGAGAAGGACTGTATCGATGCCGTTTACGTTAATTTGCGGGATACACAGACCTATTTTCTCTTTTGAACCACCTCCGACGTCACATCCTGGAGCCGGATCCATCAACGACTAACCCGTGGGTATAAGGGTCAGTTTATACTTCGACGTCAAGCGACGCGACGCCACGTATGGCGGCCACATTGTTCGAGCGACGCGATCGGTCAATTTGGCCACTATACATATACATGACGTTGCGTCGCTCAGCGCGGGAGGTATAAACTATACCTTTGTCCTTTTCGAATTTCGAATAAATTCGAATTTCGAATATTCGAATATTCGACTATTCGAAAAAAGTCCAATATTCGAATTATTCGATTATTCGAATATTCGAGAAAGTCCAATATTCGAATTATTCGATTATTCGAATATTCGAGAAAGTCCAATATTCGAATTATTCGATTATTCGAATATTCGAGAAAGTCCAATATTCGAATTATTCGTTTATTCGAATATTCGAAAGTGGCCAATATTCGAATATTCGTTTATTCGAATATTCGAAGGCTTCGAATATCGAATATTCGAATAGTCGAATATTCGAATATTCTTTCAATCTCTTAACAAGTTAGTGGCACTCTTCTTCGAAAACCAGGGGAGTCTGACCTTATGATAAAAAACGATGTTTGAGTTTCGCGCGTCGCTCAAAGTGCGCCGAATTGTATGTACGCAATCTGACAAGGGAAGTCAATGAACTTCCCGTGGAGGTTTCCAAAATGACCTATTGCTTGTTATAAGGGTGTGTCTAAGAAGCACCGTAGTGGTCTTCAAATGTCCTGAGGGCATCTGGTAGGTCAAAAATTACAAAAAACTGCAGCACTTCAGTGCTGGCTGATAAGGCGAAAGTGACGCCTTGAATGGCCTTGAAATACTCAGAAATTAACATGCAGATGCTATAGAGCTTTAATTATAGTTAGATGTTAGAAATCTGACAATTTACTAGGTCAAATGAATCATTCACTGCAGTCGGGGCGTGGATAGCGGGGAGAGGTCCAGGTTCGAATCTAGGAGAGTTGTTTACGGATTGCTGTGCGTTTTGGTAAATGTAGAACATCTTCTCATTCTAACCATATTTACGAACATGATCGAAATGTGTTGCTTCAGTCCATCTCTGGGATGTGCTGATCAGTCTTCGGGTTCCTATAGAGAACGTTTCTCTTGTAAATTTTACTAATTTTAGCATCTCTTATAAAATGCATCATTTTTGACCCATTGTACTCCGTAGTATTCGTAGCATTTGCATATAACACCAAATACAGTACTAACAACTAAATTAATTAGTCACCTTCTTCACTGACGAGCCTCGGGGTGACTAATTATAAACATGTTTTATATGAAGGCAGAGACGAAACAAGACATGTTTAGTGTTGTTGTTACCATTGTTTTAGTTATTACTTGTTTTAGTTGTTGCTTGTTTTCCACTTGTGTTTGTTATAGTACAGAGTGATTTAGAGTTCATATATACCCAGGTTATTTCTAATTCTACTTCGTTGTTTAGACATTGAATTTAAAACTGTTTGAGTATTAAAATTTACATATATGATTAACTTATTCTATTGGTCTTCTTGCAGCCTATTCTTCCTCGGCCATTCTCCCGCACTGACGGGGGGATTAATCCCCATGACTTCGTAAGTAGATAATAAAATTTCGTACAAATGTTGTCCTGAGGGTTGACTGAGGTTCTGATCACGAAGCTGGCAAACGCGTTCGGTGTTACCGTCGACCACAATAGGCGACGGTGAGTATGTGCGAGAAAAGGTGCAGAATAACCGGCCGCGTTGTACTATTGTGACTCCAAAAGTGGAGTGGAGGTCGATTTTTTTCGCCCAAATATCGCCTGTACTGTTATTTTGGATGCTGAGCACGAATATGGTATCCAATTTCGACAATGTGGCCGCTTACGATGTTTCATAGTGTGTATTCGTGAGTAAGGATAGGGTTGTCATGACCACTGATTTCGTCCTTTCCTCGCCTTAGGAAATTATTTAGGCTGCTGCCACGAATCTCTCATTTCTTTTTCTAAATTATCCATTTTTCGTGCACTACTTTCCATCTCAAAGTCGAAGACTGGAAAGCAAGTCTGATCACATATGTAAGTAAAGAAAGCGATTCTATGTACTCAAACTGATAAACATGATCACTCATGAAAATGTGGAATCACGCGATCACGCGAAAACGTTTACTAGATTTGCGATCAGCACCTCAATTAGCCCTCTAGACGACGTTTGGGCGAATCCTGTTTTCGATCTCCGGAGTTGTGGGAGTGCAAGTCCCTAAACCTTCGATTAGCAGAGAGTGGTGGGGAGGCGATGGGCAGCAGGGGTGTGCGTTAAATTTTTTCGGTAAATTTTTAACGACCACTTTTTAACGAAAAATTTTCGCGTTAAAAAGGTAAATTCGGTAAATTCGTTAAATAAAATGTCCCTTAGCTGCATTCAGTTTTAAACCACTGGGGTGCCTCTCGGACAATCCCCCACAGCGCTCAATAGGTCACTTATAAGATTCCCACGGGAAGTTCATTGACCTCCCTTGTGAGTTGACGCGAAGTAAGCGCTGCAAGCGCGGCCCTCCGCTGCGTACCTGCTTCCTTGTAAACGGCCGTCGAGCGTGCTGTGGCCATTCACGTGAATCACAAGTTATTAGGGTTATGCCTGTACACAGATATTTTTACCTTCAGTATACTACGGGAGAATCTTCGTTTTGTATTTCTACCCCAGTTACAACAAGGGAACGATTAGAGCCGAAGGGGCTGCGGTAGAGAGGTAGAACTTTCAGGGGTCTAGAAAGCTCCTGCTTTCTGCCAGTAAAGACGTTGAAGAAGAAAGGAAGAGCAATGGCTATGGAGTACAAGAGCCAGTCATACTCCGTTTCCTATGAAAGTGAGCCATCCCCATTTTCGCTCTAACACTGTCCAAGTCGTAGTGTCTTGTCAGATTAGATTCCAACGCGGGTCCGTTTCTCTTCAACGGAGCTAGAACACAAACTGAATGCCATTCATGAGACTCCAGTGTGCCCTTTCTGCACCAGATCGCCTTTATGTCATTTCTCCGCCCATGATAATCATTCTTCTACCACCTGGAAGCTTCGCTATAACATAAGGAAAGATAGCAACCCACAGAGAAAGACCTATAACAATCTAGCTCTGCCTACCCAAGGTGTTTCTCTCTTCTCGGTGCACGAATTCTTAGGGAAGCAAAGCGTGCTTCATTGCCATTATACCGCTGTTATTGTCCTTTGGTCTCGTAAAGGAAATGGATGGAGCAGCCATCCACTTCCTTCACAGTGGGTAATAAAAAAATAATTAAATGTCAACCACTGGGTGACGACAGTAAATAATAGTGTTCATTTGATTATTCGAATATTCGAGTATTCGAAATTCGATTATTCGAAATTCGACTTTTTGAAAATCGAATATTATTCGATCATTCGAAATTCGAAATTTTGAAAATCGAATATTATTCGATCATTCGAAATTCGAAATTTTGAAAATCGAATATTATTCGATCATTCGAAATTCGAAATTTTGAAAATCGAATATTATTCGATCATTCGAAATTCGAAATTTTGAAAATCGAATATTATTCGATCATTCGAAATTCGGAATTTTGAAAATCGAATATTATTCGATCATTCGAAATTCGAAATTTTGAAAATCGAATATTATTCGTTCATTCGAAATTCGAAATTTTTTCCCAAGGACAAAGGTATAGTATAAACGCTTCTTAAGGGGTAGAGATACCCACGATGAAGGCTGCGTCTGTGACTCTTACCTTGTCTCCACCTGACTCTTATCTTATCTCTACCCCTTATACCCCGCATACCCACTGGTTTAATTGTTGATGAATTCGGCCCCTGGTCTTTTTTGAGCAGGGTGGTTTTTTCCGAGGTCATTTCGGTGATCGGTTGAACATTTGTACATCATCATGTTGAATACCGCAGCATTCAGCTATAAAATGAAACCGTCTGAAATGGTATAGACGTCGGAATCCCCCAAAATCGCAACCAGTCAGTTGAAATGCAAAAACGTCGCAACGCAGAAGAACCGAACCCACCGACCTTCCTCGCATGAAGCGACGTCACTATCCACTGCGCTCCTAGCCGCTTGCCGGCAGAGGCATCGTGGGCAGGGATCGGCGGAAATTTTGAAAATTTTCCCAGAAAACAGAAAATTGCTTTTGTCAGAAAACAGAAAAGCCAAAAATGCCAGAAAACAGAAAATTTTGAAATTGTCACATGACCTAATTATTCCACTCAAAGATCCACTTTTCCAGTAGCAACTGCTTTTGTATGACTAAAAATGAAGTTGTGGGCAGCGTTTTTACTTGCTTGCAAGCGTTTATAAAAATTTCTAGTGCGCTTTAAATTCAATACAATCAGTAAACTGTCTGACTCGGTCTGCAGCTGATTCTTACGAATACGATGTTTATGAGGAATGAACAAGTTTCTGATGCCCCATTCTCGCTCAACGGAACGAGCATCTGCGAACGCTGCAGCTACGTGTATCTGGATCGCGAAGTCAACATGGCCAACGACCTAGCACCAGAGCTGAGCAGGAGGAAACGAGCGGCTTGGGGAGCTTTCAAGGGCGTCGAAGAAGACGAAGAACATCTGACTTCGTGTTTGCCTATTCGACTCTACCGTTCTTCCAGTCCTAACATACGCCTCAGAGGCCTGGGCCATTCGAAAGCGGGATGAACACGCGATCAGCGACGCATAGCGTGAAATCGAGAGGACGATGCTCGGAGTGACACGACTCACGCAAGTGAGAGAAGGCCTCCGGAGTTGCGAGCTTCGCCGTTCGAAGATCAGAGACGCTGTCGCGTGGGCCAAGTTGTCGAAAATTAGGTGGGCCGGCCACATAATGCGCTTCGCAGACACCCGCTGGACGAGAGCCGTTACCGACTGGATTCCGCGGGATGTCAAGAGAACACCAGAACGCCCACCAACGTGTTGGTCGGACTTCTGACTTCTTTATGAAAGTTCTAAACGATCTATATGACGCTCTTCGTGCTCCTCGAGTAAGGAGGATCCATTGGAGCACTGTGGCACGCTACAGGCACTAATGAAGACGCTGTTTAGGTGATGAAGGTGGTACATGAAATATTTCATGGTTCACTACCTTATCATCAGCAAAATCAAAGGTAGCTAAAACTTTTCTGTCCCTTACTAATTTTTGACAGCCAAAAGCTGAGCAAGGTTCAGTGTTAGAAAAACAGCCTCACGAACTGTCCGCAGAGAGCGATCATTGTGGATGACTGGCCAAAATTTTCCAATTTTCAAGGTGGAGAATAATTATACTCACAGTAGGTAACTAACTAACTAAGATAACCGATTAGTTAATAGATAATTAAAAGCTCCTCAGAACGCTGGTTTTAATATATCAATAATATAGCTTAACATCAAGTTGAAAGTAAGCGTAGATGCAAAATACTGTTTGAATCGAAAAGAACACAAAACCAAATTATTAAAGTCGAGAATGTCCTATGAAGGAACTCCATGTCAGCAGCACTTACACAATCAATCAAATAAACAAAGCAGCATACTTCGTGAGTGTATGGCGCAATTTCTACACGAACACATCCAAAAACGCCACATGCTTACAATTTGAAATATTTTAGAAACATTATTTAGGAATGAAACTCGTGATTCTATGATACTATTTGTATTCTTTTTTCTATGCTATAATTTTGTTCGCGGCTTCATTTTCTGTTTTCTGGTCGATTTTTCGACATTTTCCCAGAAAACAGAAAAAATTTGCCCAAAACGGCCAGAAAATCAGAAAACAGAAATTCCGCCCATCCCTGTTCGCGGGCGTACAAGACCTCCAAACTCGTGATGCGCCGTATTCCATCGTAACTTCAGGGTCCTCTACTCCTTGGGTTTAACGACTTGGCAAAAAATAAACATATTTTCGCACTGATTGAGGGGTGGGGATTCTCCCTATGTGAATCGCTACCCTCGTTCAGAGATACGCTCCAGACCCCTCCCTTCTAAGCAGAACAATCCTCTTCGTTCGTTTATTCGCTCGAAAATTTTCGACAAATTGAAAACATTCGTTGATAAAGCCGTGCTACGCATGGATTTGCTTCCCTATAAGTGCCCAAAGGGCTATGGTGCACATGAATTGGGTTGCATGAGTCTGTTGAGGTCCCGCAACAATAGTCTGAGGGCGTAGGGTAGGAAAAACTCGTCCAGTTTGGCGGACAACTCGTCGCTACCACTGGAAAAACGACAACGCGGTCGTGCTTATAAGTGCCGTCTCAATGCTGCATTGGTTGCTCTGATAACTCGTCAGATCGTTACTATGACTATGTCGGTCTTGTATGAGGTCCCGCGGCGCCTTCGTTGTCTCCTGAAGCGATAACATGAGGATACGAGGACGGCCTTATCGCACAGGATCCTCAAACAGGGGGTCATCTCACACTTCGGCACTCTCATTGTGGGCTGACTTCTGATCCAATATCGATAGCGGTATCACTGGTCAACTGCGATGCGCCTTTGCTATGTCGGAATCTTCGATTTTCGAACTTTGCCCGTTTCATATGCATCTACATCTCAGCTAGACTCCAGACCGTAGTGTCTTGTTGCTGACGCCTACATAGCCCTCAGGCAATCGTCACAGGACCTTGGGCAGGCTTCGCCCGCTTCTGTCAATGTGGGTAGATCGCCATTTTTTGTCACCCTTCTTAACCACCCTTCTTTGGCATTTTCCTCCAGTGCCGCATGTTTGACACCTTCCTGTATCCACTTTTATAATCCTCAGTCATTTTCTTCCGTTTGCTGCCCTCTCACTACGTGATGAAATGGAAAAGAAACATGAAGATGCAGAGAATGTGCTGGGCTCGGTGTCCACCTTGAACTTTTACCACTGGTAACTGTAGTCTCTGTTGCTCGTAGCAGATATGTACCATTTTCAAAGAGCTAACCATAAAATCTTCAAAAGTTCCTTGAGAGTTCCTGGCCATCGACAAGTTATATACCATTGTCAGTGAAATTCAACGTTTGTCAAATCAAATGCAACGACTTTCGAGTAAAATTTCACGTCTTCTTTGCAAGTTGTACGCTTAAATGTTTACTTCTTCTCAAAGAATTCCAGCATGTCAAAAACGATATCCAACGTAAATTAAGAACTATTTCTATACTATTGGAACTATACGAAAATTCAAGCTATTTCGCCTTTTCTACTATTATTAGAACTATTCGCAAATTAAAATGTTTTTTGACATATGCGCGGTGTGGATTGCGCTATGCACTTGTCTCTTTTGCGTTTTACACTCGATTGATTGTTTTTCGCTTGAATACTTGTTTTGACTTCTTCACAAAGAGGTCGTATCGATTGCTTTGTGCTTTTTTAAGGTTTAAAACTTAAAAACCTACTAATGCCTGAAATGCAGGGTATCCCAAAAAATGCAGGTACTGTTTGAAACGTACTAACATTGCTGGTGGAGAAGCTTTTGAAGACGTTTGAGACTCATATGAAAGCACAGGGTAACGAGATGTGTGTGGTGTGCAAGTGTGTCAAGATTGCGCATGTCCCGACCTGAAACCTTGCATTTCAGACAATCGATTGATTGTGCATGGGCTGAATGCCTGTTACAATCTTGTTACTACATGGCCACATTAACCTGTGCTGTGCTTCATTTAACGTTTTCCTTTGCCCAGTAGCTGTAGTTATTCCGATTAACCTTTCCATCAACTTTAATGCTGCTTCATCAGTCCACAGAATCCGCCCTAGAAAATGGAAGTTCCTGCTTACAAGGGAACTGTCTGGACGGTACGCCGGAACGAAAAGAACGAGTACTATAGGGAGGATCTCCGTCTTCCAAATAGTAACAGAACATGCTTTGTTTTTGCCGAATCCTTGAGGTAAACGAGTGCGAGGGTGTAATGGTTAAGGGTCCGCAGAGCGAGCTCATCACGGCAGCGCAAGATTCCGGTGTCGTGGACTGGGTGGCGCAGTGGTAAAGAGGATGATCCATGTTCGTGAGGTGGAGGGTTCGGTTCCCATGCTACTCTGCGTTTTTGCACTTTTGCCATAGTATCGGATTTCAACAGAGATTTCCAAATCTGAACTTGTTTTTGGAGTTTGCTACGTAAGGTGTTTTTATTACTTATTATTTGTCGACATCTCGTAATTCACCTGCTTTGTTCGAAATATGCCAAATGCGATTTTGTATGAAACTTTGATTCCAATAAATTGTTCTCATTGTCAATGTAAAAGATTTTGACACAGGAAGAACATGAAACAGCGGTAGAATACCAGAAAATGCTTCAAATGCAATTTATTAGTGTCTGTGAGGTGAGCTGAGTGCCACCAGTGTACTCACTGTGTAGGAGCGGACCACATGATCTTCAACTTGACCTACCACTGCGATCAATATTATCGCCTCTGTTATGCTTACGAAGTCGCGCGGTCAAAACACGGTGCTGCCGCCAACACTGACTCTACAATTTCTGCTAACCCTCGAGTGGTCATTCACCTATTGACACTGAAGTGCGGATCTCCACTGGATGCTGTCCCTTCGAGAGACGAAATGAAGGTGGCGGAAAGGATAGTAGGTATCCTGCAGGATTTCGAACTGCGACAGCTGGAAATCGACGAAGTGGAGAAGTTGGAGGTAGTGGAGGAAGAGGACCAAGAGCTTCAACCAGAAGAGGATTGTGCCGGAGTCGCGACACCACACCACTAACCAGTGAAGGCACTATCACGTTTCTAGAATTGTTATATTATACAAGTTTGAGAATTGGGGAAAGTGGACTGTATCGCGATTCCAGGCTTGGGCTGCAGCGCAGTACCACTGGGCAGGGACTGTGAAGCAATCTCGCAGCAGAGAAAGTGCAAGCCACTGCTTTAGATTTCTTTGAAAAAAATGAAAATGAAGCATCACCACCAACATCATCATCACCAAAATCTTGGTTGCTTCGAAAACCCGAGTGGAATGGCATTCCCGGAGGACCTCGACCCATGTGATGAGTCAAGATGTGAAGAAACTGTAGCCTTCATACGTTGCCCCTACTGTGATCAGTCTTACTGTTTTATGCATTTTGTGCCTGTGTATGATTGGTTGTGAAGTTATTTCATAAATGTTTCATATATAATCGCA
Organism: Heligmosomoides polygyrus bakeri; assembly: GCA_947359475.1. NCBI lineage: Eukaryota > Metazoa > Nematoda > Chromadorea > Rhabditida > Heligmosomidae > Heligmosomoides > Heligmosomoides polygyrus. Next base: position 107,982,772 of record OX375866.1, read on the forward strand.
TTTGGCACATTTCGGACACTGCTGGTGAATTACGAGATGTCGACAAATAATAAGTAATAAAAACTACCGTAGCAAACTCCAAAAACAAGTTCAGATATGGAAATCTCTATGGAAATTCGATACTCTGGGGAAAAGTGCAAAAACGCATGGGAATCGAACCCTCGACCTCACGAACATGAGGCGTGCCCTCTACTACTGCGCCACCCAGTCCGCGACACTGAGAGCTTGCGCTGCTGTGAAGAGCTCGCTCTGCGGACCCTTAACCATTACACCCTCGTACTCGTTTGCCTCAAGGATTCGGCAAATACAAAACATGTTGCGTTACTATTTGGAGGACGGGAATTCTCCCCATAGTACTCGTTCTTTTCGTTCCGGCGTACCGTTCAGACAGTTCCCTTGTTAGATTTAATTTGTACAACCAATAAACTCGCATTTCACATGTCTTTTAAGTGATTGTCAAGCTATAAACGTTAAAAGAAGCACAGCCCAGGTTAATCTGGCCAAGTAGTAACTCGATTGCAACAAGCGTTTAATCAATGCACCATCAATCGAGTCGGAAACGCAAGGTTTCAGGCGAGAGCATGGAGCAATCTTGACTATTTGCACGCCTCAGTAATATCGTTACCCTGTGCTTTCATGTGAGTCTCAAACGTCTTCAAAAGCTTCACTAGCAGCAATTTTGGAACCTTTCAAACAATGCGAGCATTTTTTAGGACACCCCGCATTTCAGGCATTACTAGGTTTTTAAGTTTTAAACCTTAAAAAAGCACAAAGCAATCGATACGACCACTTTGTGAAGAAGTCATAACAAGTATTCAAGCGAAATCCTGTCAATCGAGTATAAAACGCAAAATTTCAGACGAGTGCATAGCGCAATCCACACCGCTCGCATGGCAGAAAATGTCCATTATCTTGAGTTTTCGTCAGAATGTTCAATTCTTTCAGTACCTTTGCTGTGAGCAAATGTATCACCTTTCAAACAGTGTATACATTTCTTTTGAGACACCATGTATTAGGTTGTCCCATAGGTCCCCGCCGTTTTTTTCAACGATTCACTGCAGATTTCGCCAGCGGTGTCTTGCATAGCGCTGCACAGCTTTCGAAAGAGAATGATTTTCTCTATCAGAGCATGTATTGCATTTCTTTTTTCGCCATGAAATTTGTCAATTTTTAGGTCGTTGAAGTGAAAAGTGAAAAGTGACAAAGTAACCATTTGCGCACTTGTTCTCTCCGCTTAGGTTTGTAATTTTTTGCGCAGTTTTTTCGAGCATTTGGAAGACAATGTTCTGCCCTACAAGAATATGTGTTGGCGCTATTTGTTCATTTGCTCTTTATTGATTTTTAGGTCAACAAATTGGAAATTCCGACTTTCCCGTCCGAATTTTTTTTACCAAAACTCCTGTTCTGTGGTAGGACTTTTTTGCTTAGAGTTATATGTCATTCGAAAGAAAATATCTTGCTCTATAAAAATTCGTGTCGCGTTTATTGGCTCGTGCTGATTTCTGTCGAATATCAACAAAATTCCAAAAAGAGAAAAATCGTCTTCACCACTCCTTCTCCTTGTTCAGTATGTCATCACACTGACATATTCAACGATTTTTGCACAGAATTGTAACTGGCGATGGAAAATAGTGTTTGTACGGTCAACCGGGGTTCTAGTGCCTTAGCCGCACTAGAAGCCTAGTTGAAAGCAAAGAGAAGAAGGTGCTAATCCTGGTCGACCTGGCACTGCTCTATTTTGATGACTTGAAAATTAGCAAAAATTTAAATGGCCGAAGAACAAATCATATATTCTGGTAGAACAAGATATCCACTTTCGAGTGTCATATAAAACTGAGCAAGGCAGACTGAACAAGGAGGAGTTGTTGGTGGAGACGAAGACACTGATCAAAAAAGTCCTACCATAGAGCAGGAGTTTCGGTAAAAATTCGAACGGAAAAATCGGACGTCCCAATTTGATGACCTAAAAATCAATGAAGGACAAATGAGCAAATAGGACCAACACGTATTCTTGTAGTACAGAACATTGCCTTCCAAATCCTATGAAAAACTGCGCAAAAATTCCAAACCTAAGCGGAGTGAAGCGACTGCCACTTTTTCACTTTTCATTTGAACGACCTAAAAATGGACAAAATTCAGGATGAAAAAGAAATGCAATGTATGTTCTGATAGAGCAAATCATTCTCTTTCGAAAGCTGTATAGCGCTATGCAAGAGACCACCGGCAAAATTCGCAATGAATCGTTGAAAAAAATGGGGCAACCTAATATAGTAATTTTATAGAAATTGTTTTTCAAAAAAAAATTAAATTTGTCTCGAAGCACAGTGAGGAAGAAATCATATAGCGCGTTAAAAATCAGATTGGGTCATCGTATACTCGATAGCCTCGTCGCGATTTTTATTTTGCTCGATAATGTAAATGCTGCTTACATGAAGCATCAAGGTGAGGATATGCTTGTTCTTCACAGTTTTTTTATATATCGTTTACAGGTGTGAAAATCCATGTAATCAGAAGTTTTGCTATCAATTGAATAAAAATTACGACGTCATGAGTGAGGGCATGGCACAACCTATTTTTTCGGCACTAAAAAACGTCGCCTTCCTGCTTATTAAAACAAGCTTTAAACCATTATTTTTCCTGAAAAAAATGAGGGTTTGGGGGCTATCCGAGTTGTGTGGGTATGGAGAAATGGTGAGTAGATTATATAGCTTATTAGCCCTTGTTTATAGTTGCGCCGCTGCACGGAGCGGCAACATGGTCGGAATAGGTGTCGATCGTGCGGCGCGGAAAATCGATATCTATGGCAATCGTGGTGCGGCGCCGCACAGCGGCACAAGTATAAACTAGGGCTTAAATGAGTATATAATGAAAGATGTTTTGCTAGTCTTATTTTTATATTTTACGTCTACCTAGGCAGTGGTCTATCACGGCCTAGGTGGACCTAAAAACTCTGATAGTGCCGTGAATTTTATAATATTCCAAACGATCTGTTAACTTATTTTGGTACATGAATCAAAACTTCAAAGAAGTTTATACTAGAGAGTTATACTAAAATTTTTCTTGAACAAAAAAATCTAAGCCTATTAAAAGAAACACTAGTTTAATATAGAAAAAGCTCGTTTCCATTTGGAATGTCACGCTTTGGTCTTAGGCTTAGGCTTAGAGGAGTATCTAATTTGGTTTGAAAAGTGTCCAATTTGACATGCTGATCTTTTTAATAGTTTATGGGTAGGTCATGGCATGGGTAGTGCTAGTTTATAGTCAGTTTGGAGCGTTTTCCTCATAAGGGCCTGTTCATAGTGCGCGGCGGCAGCGACTGAGTCGCCCTCGCAAAGGATTTTCGCCGATCGATTAGCGCCGCGTGCGATTGCCGCGAAAAATCGATACGTATACATTGCCCACACGACAACCCATTACCATCTGTCACTATGGGGTCGTTTAGTGTGCGCGACGCGATGCCATGTGTGGTGGCCGAATTGATCAATCGCGTCGCTCGATCAATTTGGCCACTACACATGCGTCGCGTCGCGCGTCGCGCGCACACTAAACGACCCCTATGGGCCTGTTCATACTTTGCGATGGGAGCGACGGGAGCGTTGGGACGGCCGGACAAGTCATACGCGTCGACTTTGGCTGGGCGATTGTTGGACAAAAATCGATACGTATGATTTTCACAGCCGACCAAATCCTCCCGTCGCTTCATTCGCGAAGTATGAACAGATGCTAAAGGCCCCCACAGAGTTCTGCGGCAGCGCCGCGGCCCTATGCTTAACTATAGGGCAGAGACGCAGAGCTCGCCGCCGGCGGCGTCCCTGCCCTATCCTTAACCATAGCGGCCAGCGGCGTTGCCGCAGAACTCTGTGAGGGCCTTAAAGCCTTCCGCACACTTTTGCGGCAACGCGGCAGCCCTATCTTTAAGCATGGGGCAGAGACGCAGAGTCGCCGCGCGGGGTAAAACTAGCCTGCCACTGATGTGCCGCCTACGCGGCTGACGCGGTGGCAGCGGCAGTAATCCTTCAAGGCATTGTTGCCGCATTGCCGCGTTGGTGAGCGGGAGGAGTGCCGCGTGAACTCTAGCACGCGGCAGTGGAAGCCGCGTACGCGGCTGTTCTGGCCTCTGCCGCGTACGCGGCTGCCGCAAAAGTGTGCGGAGGGCTTAACGCTCATGTTGCTCACCGAGTTCCTTCGGGCGCGTCGCGGATGTGTAGCGTGTGTGCGTCGCCCGTTGTGATGTGCAAAAGTGGTCACTTCGCTGGCTACACCGTAGTCTATCAGGTCTATCACTAATCATCTTCGGTGCAGGAGTGCAACGAGAGAGTGCATCCGATGAGGAGAAGTCTGGTTTCAGGCCCGCCACGCCAAACTTCACGACGACACAATGCGATCGTCTGCGGTCCGTCACTTCTCCGGCCGGCTGCTGGCCACTGATTACAGCACGTTGTCACCGCGAATGTTCAGCAGCTCGAAGGCTACCACCACCGCCGCCGCTCATCTGGAGGCGTCCGCTTCGTCTGTGATGACCAGCTTTGCGGACCAGGCCAAACGATTCTTCATCTTCGATCAGGTCGAACCCGATGTGTTCAGGTAAGGGACTATTAATATCCTAGTTGGGGGGGGGGGGCGGCGGCGGAAGCCCGCAGTAGTGTGTGTCAGATTACAGAACAACACCGAGGATTACGCATTACTGCACAAGTGGTTTGAACTAGGGCTTATCAATATCCTAGTTGGGCGGAGGGACTAGGAAGTCTGTAGTAGCGCGTCAGATTGCATACAACACCGGGGTAGTGCAGTACTGCACGGCTGGTTTGAACTATGGCTTATTAATACCCTCATGGGGGGGGGGGCGGAATTCCAAAGTAGTGCGCCTCGCCCCAATCCACGTCCTATCAATGAATACCATGTCATCGATTTTTTACCAAGAGTTCATCGTCTGATATGCAAGCCACGCGGTATCTATCGACAGATCAATATCGATCGATATTATCGATTTTCCTCCAGAAAGCAGTATGCACTCCCTTTCTTGCTATTTACGATCCTGCTTTGCATAAGAGAACTAATCGTTCGGTCTATCCCTCTGTCTATCCTGTCAGATGCGGGCAAAAATCGATAAGATTGATCGGCAATGATTAGCCGATCGATATTGCCCAATTGCTGTTAAACCTCCCCACCGTCAAACATATTCATACGATTCACGCGTTGAATGATGAATTCTGATCGGTAATCAGCTTTGTCGATCGAAATGCGAAGTTGCAGTTCCGCCGGACACTGTGACGGATATATGGACAGATAGGTGGGGAAACAGATGAATCGACTGAAGGATTTGCTCTCTTATGCAAAATGGAATCATAAAGAGCAAGAAAACGAGCGCCTGCTGGTTTCTGGACAGGAATCGATATTATTGATCGATGTTTATCTGGTCGATACCGCGCTGATTGGCATATCGAACGGTGAACTCTTGATAAAAAATCGATGACATCGATTGATATTCATTGGTATGTCGCTCAGCTTGAGTGCAGCAAAATCCGTAGTACTGATCGACGTTGACTGATTTTATCGATATTGAGCCTTTGTTGAGCAGCCATCTAGCGATTATCATAATCATACCAATCGATAAGGATTTGAAGGTGTTGATTGGTTCCAGTTTATGGCAAGAACTTTGAATTTCATCTAACAGCCATTAATTTTGCGCGGACGCACATGCGGACAAACAGATAGTTTTCTTTACAGTGTCTCAGCTGCTCTTCTTCGAGAAATGAATTATTTTTCCATTCAAAGGTCTTATTAAGAGATTAAGATCGTTTTTTGGTCCTGTTCTCTAGGTTCTTCGCTTTTCCAGGACCTCGGATTTGGTAACGTTCCGACACGGATCGTCAAGAGCCGCATATGGAGGCTTGATCTTCGCGCAGGCACTGGCTGCAGCGGAGAACACGGTCGACGAGAAGCTCAAGCCACACGCCATGCACTCGTTCTTCATACTCAACGGTAAGCACGCGCCGTCGGCGATCGATATCGATCGATGGTTTAGCGCCGCAGTCGCATGTGGCGATTTGAGTGTGAATCATGCGTTTGGCTTTTTTAGTGGACATCTCGCTGCCGATAGAGTACCATGTCCGGCGCGTCAGAGATGGTCGATCGTTCTGTACACGTACCGTCGAGGCGGTACAGCAAGGGAAAATCGCCTTCACCATGCAGGTCTCCTTCAATGTGGTAAGTACGCGACTTTAGGCGGTATTTATACTTCAGTCGCGTCTAGACGACGCGGCGTTATGAAAGCTGCCAATATCGATTCTTGTCGTCCCCAATCGATGCAGGCAGGTTTCGCAACGCCGCATCGCCCAACTACAGAAGTATAAACCCCACCATAAACGGACCACTAAGGGAGCAGTAAGCTCCATTGTTCGCAGGTGGAACCAGACGCGGCTGTCCACCAGGACCCCATGCCGACGGTACCATCATGGAAAGAGCTGAAGTCCATCAAAGACCTCTTGCCATGGCTGAAGACGGAAATTGCCGAAGGTCTGCGTCGAACCGTGTTTCGCTACGTTTTCTAAGGAAATCTATAGTTTTTACAGGTAGATTAAAGGTTCAACCAGTGGTGGAGAAGAGGCTGAAATTCTACGAGAGCCAGGGTAATCAGAACCCCGGTTATCTGTTTGAGGTACGTTTTGTTGTGTTGCTTTTGCTTCAAGAAGCCATTTATGTTTCGATGCGACGCAGCGTCTCGCAGTGCGCTCTGTAGTCTACGAATCAATAGGTCGCGCGTACAGCACTAATCGATTTGCGCGGCGTGAACGACGTGGCGTTAGCAGATGCGTAGAGCTGTGTTCATAGTTCGCAGCGACAGCGACTAATCTACTGAGCAAAGCAAGCGTGGCGATTTTTTCTCAGGTGTCAGATGTGCAATCACGGAAATGGCCTTATCCGACGTCATAACTGCAGTGAACCCGCTTATGGCCTGTTCATACTTCGCGACAAGAGCGACTTGTCGCCCGTGTAAAACATACGAATCGATTAAAACAAAGCGCGCGCCGCCGAAAACTATTCATACTCGAGAGCCGGCGATGTCGCTTCAGCCGTTCTTGTCGCTCTAGTCGCTCTAGTCGCTGCTGTCGCCTGTTCATACTTCCGCACGCCGCGACGCCACGCGCGCTGCGCTCTTGTCGCTGCTGTCGCGAATTATGAACACGCGACGCCCTATGGTCTGTTCATACTTCGCGACAGCAGCAACAAGAGCGACGAGAGCGCAGCGCGCGGAAGTATGAACAGGCGACAGCAGCGACTAGAGCGACAGCAGCGGCACTCAAGTATGAACGCTTTTCGGCGGCGCACGCTCGGATTTAATCGATATGCATGTTTTGCACGAGCAACGAGTCGCTTTTGCCCCGAAGTATGAACAGGCCCTCAGAAGTGTTATTCGTATCGCAGGGGATGTGTGAAATGGGACAAAATAGTGAAGTCCGGTACTCAGAACATGAAGCAAGGAACACTGGCTTGATTTTCTAGGATTTTTTCTGCTCAGGCGCCTTTTTATTTGTTAAAAGTGCTAATTAAGCTTAAAATTAATACAAGAATTGCACTCAAGTTGTCTTTTCGAAGTGACACGAAGCACGCCTGTTTCCACGCGCGCGCGTATGCGTCGCGGCCAGCGACGATGAGTGATTTTTTCAGATACGGCCGTTAAACGTTGCGCACCACCTCGGCATTGGAAGTCCGAACCCGTCCAGAACGTTCCACTCCTGGTTCAAGACCAGAGGCAACGTCGACGATTGCGAGAAATTGCAAAGGTTTGCAAGCTGTTTCCTAATTGGGCGGGGTACACTGTACACTCATAAAACTACACGACGCCGGTTAGATCACGTCCGAGGCATCGTTTATAATTATGAGAAATGACGTATTAGGGCCCGTTTATGGTCTGCGACGCTAGCGAATGAATAACTGTTCACCCGCGCAAAGCATACGTATCGAATTTTGCGGGATAAGTGCTTCGTATTAATCGATTCACGTAGTTTATACGATCGATTCAGTCGCAGGTGACATTACTGTCGCAAAGAATGAACAGTACCAAAGTCACCGCATATCAGGATATCGATTAGCCGCGCTTGAAATCGATAACGAAAAGCGGCTGAAGTATATACCATAATGTGTAGTTGTTTGTTTTAGATACCTGGTCGCCTACAACACCGACGCGACTATGGCCGGATCAGCTTTTCGACCACATTTCGTGTATGATTCAGCGGGCTCGTTTAAATAGCGGCTTTCTCGATTGAAGACCTCCATTTCAGCAACGATTTCCGACCGAGTATGCTGTTCTCGCTCGATCACAGCGTGTGGATGCATCAGCATGAGATGCGAGCCGATCAGTGGATGTTGGTCGAGAACACCTCTACTGTAGCAGGTGGGTGAGCTGGCGTACTGTCCTGCAAATCGGTATCGATTAGTGAGCGCAACTGATCGATAGCGCATTGTTTGAACTTTATTTATGCGCAGCGAATAAAGTATAGACAACGTCCCTGGCATCTTTGAATGTCGCATTATACGCCTAGCTGTCTGTTGTTTGTTGTAGAAATTGTCATTAAGAGGTCTTTATACTTCATCTACCACTCGACAAGGCCGCGTGAGAGGCTCCAGTATTGATTGTCCGCGGTGCATAATCGTTACCCTTGATTCACGCTAGTATAATGCGCATTAAAGGATGCTTATACCGCAACAGCGCGAAAGGCATCAATATCGATCGCCTGCGCTGCCTAATCGATACCTAATAGATCACATACCGGCGCGCCGCGCGTGGCCGTCCAAGTATAAACGTCCCTAACCGCTAAGAACATTATATGACTGGCCCGGTTGACGCTTCTATTATAATGGGCAGTTGATGGCGTTTAAACTTCAGCCGTCACACACCGCGACATCTTAAAAGGCGTCAGTATCGATCCTTCGCACTATCTAATCGATACTGGTGGCCTATATGTTTACGCGCTGCGCATAACGTCTCAAGTATAAACGTTCCGAGCGGCTTAGCAGATAATATTACTGGCTTAGTGGGCAGCTGAGGAGCTTCTACCTGTTATCGATTCATTTTTTCTGTTTAATCGATACCTGTACTTCACATAAAGCCACGCCTCGCGTATAGACCGAAGTATAAGAGTCCCTAACTGCTAGTTGGTTTACGTTAGTGACATGGTTGCCCTTTATTGTAATGATTGCTGAGGGGTGTTTATACTTCATCTGTCACTCAGCGCGGCAGGATGAAGACCATGAATATCGATTCTCCACGTTGTCTAAGCTGTTGTTTATAGTTGCGCCGCTGCGCGGCGCGACACCACAGTTGTAAGAGATATCGATCAGGCGGTGCGAAAAATCGATATCTATGGCAATCGTGGTGCCGCACCCCGTGGCGGTGCAAGTATGAACTAGGGCTAATCGATACTGCAGTTCACGTACTGACGTGTCACGCGCGTCAGGAGAATCGAAGTAAAAACAACAAACCATGGTTGCAAAAAATTAATCAAGCGGCTCAGGAAAGTTTATGCAATGATTCAGGTCGAGGCCGAGCGTTCACTACCGGCAAGGTGTGGAGCGAAGACGGACGACTGCTGTTGAGTTGCACGCAAGAAGTTGTTCTACGAAGTCGAGGCGATGTGTCGAAGATCTGAACGCTTACCGTGATCTCCAATCACTAATAACTTCCGCTACGCTACCGTAGCCGGTCCTGTTTCCTGAAATTCAGGTGACAACGTAGGCATGTGTTCATTTTTTGTTGTTGTGTGGGCTATTGTTGGCCAACGTGTACAGAGGTTGTGATTCCTGAGCTAGTAAACTATTATACCATGTGTTATAGGCGAAAAAGTGTTCCTTCCACATGTATTTGACGAATTCCGTCGAAGGCGGGCGTCTGCGGCGCGTGCACGCCCACCAGCGCCAACGCAATGCCTAATCGATAGGCACCCCGCACGGCGTGCTGTTACTGGCCTTTTAATGTAAACGTTTCACAAATTCTTGTACTAGCAAGACTTGCATTGTGAATAGAAAACCAATCAACACTTCATTAGAACTTTCAGGAGAACTATTAATTAACTAAATACAATGTAAAGCAACAACAAAAAGCTCTTCCAAAGGCTAACAGTGAAAGATCACGGGTGTTATATGCCACCGAGGTTTCTACAGGGAAGAAGAACGGGAAACAGAAGATTCAGAAGAAAATTTAGCACTTTCCTAGTTTGGGGGGCAAGTCTGAGCGTGACGCAAAACTGCAGAGCAGACTCGCGAGAAAAGTCTGCGAGTTTGTGTCATTTTGCACACATTCAGTATTGGCTGCAAATTTCTGGCGCAATTTTCATTATTGTCTCAAATTAAACGGATAATTATGAGTAAGCTAAGGCTACAGCGTATTTGTCCTATACGAAAGGGGGCAGGGTCAAATGTCTGGTACTATTTTCATCCAAATAAACAGAAGTAGTAACGAAATCACAATAGAAACCTAGTGGACACTAACTGACTATGGAATCAATAGTGGAATGACGTACGAACGTTGATACAGTACTACTTATATGATGCCTTCCCTGTACCACCAACCCCCCCCCCCCCATTCGACTAGGACAGGTACCACTGTTAGTGGAAATCTTGCGTCGAAAATGCTAAAAACACGGAAGTTCGACGGAATGTGTGCAAAATTGCGTAGTGTGGACGCTACCGTATACTGACGGCGCAACACTTCATATATCCAGGCCGCCCCACTCAATTAGGAAAGCGTCAAGCACTACATTTCTAACAACAAGACACTACGAGATCCACCAATTAAACCGGACCTCAAGCGAACTCGAATGATATAGAGAAAATAGAGAGCAAATGAAGCTCAGCTGTAGTTGGACGGCACACAGTTGTGCGTTGGTGACGTGAAGTGGAGCGCAAGGTACGCAGTTGCGTACCAGACGCCATACGGCACACCTGTGCCCCGCCAAACTTTAACTGCGTCGAAAATAGAAGAAAAAGAATAAAAAGCGCGCTGGCTGGCTACTGCTGTAGCAGCCGCGTCAACTCGTCGGACTGCATCGGTCCCACATCTGGCGGAACACTGTCGGATTTCCCGGGATCACTGCGTTTTTCGTCCGAGGCGCGCGGTCGCGGCGCGGTTTTGCGGCGTGAGCTCGCTCCCGGAAAGCACACCTCCAACAGCGCACGATACTCTTCGCGTAATTCTCTTCTGAAAAGGAAGATTTTGAGCCAAATTTCTGTAACTACATAACCAGTGAGGTATCAGACCTCGACATTCGCCTAAATATCGGACCATTTTTGAAAATGCGCGTAATTCATGGTGTACTCTGCACAAAAACTATAAACAGATAAAAAACGGCGCGACAAAAGATCACGCGTTTGAGAGTAGTTGATATGGAAGCACATAACGAGATTATAATCGCTCAGAAATGTTGTCTGTTTGTCTCTCTGTGCGTCCGTTCGGCTCAGTGGCCGGAGGAAACAATATCTATCGGTTTTATCGATTTCTGTTGACTGACCGTGGTAGGAATCAGTATGTTATGTCTGCAGGTGGATAAACTTCATAGTAAGTAAACAACACCAGTTCTAGGTCAATTACTGGGTAAGGCCCCTGTTATACTCCCGCGGGAGCTTCCGCGGATGGGCGGAAATCGCGTCGGGACCCCGCGCCGAGCCACTCGTCGCGGCCCGCCACGCCCGCCTCCGCCGTGCACCATTGGTCCGCGGACGTTCCGCGGATGCTCCCGCGGGAGTATAACAGAGGCCTAAAGACCCCAGTCAGTTACTTACCCGTGATCCAACGGCTCAACATATCCATGCTTCGGATGGGCTTCTCGCACATGCGCATAGGCGAGGTATCTTCTTGAAAACGATCCCCGACACACTGGACAGCTGAAACACAATACATTTGCTTGTGGCGACGCTTTCCTAATTGGAGGGGGCAGCGTAAATGTGTGTACGATTGCGTAAAGTTGCGGGTTTCATGACTGTGGCACCGTTTCGCGACCGCCCGGAAAAAATCGATATCTATGTTTTACCGGGAGGTCGATCAGTTCGTTCACAGTTTGCGACGAGAGCGACAGGAGCGATTGAGTCACTTGTACAAAACATACAGATCGATTAGTGCCAAGCGACCGCGCGGCAAAAATCGATATGTATGTTCTACCGGGGAGGCTGATCGCTGTCGTCGCGGACTATTAACAGGCCTTGAGAACGCGTTTATACTCCAGGGCCTAGAGAAGACCTCTGACTGTACCCTAGAGACCAGTGAATGCCTCGAGGTATTTCATCCCCATGAACACCTGCCATTCTAGTTGGAGGGGGTCAGCGGACTGCTGTTCGACGCAATTTTGCACACATTCCAGCCCGCCCAACTAGGAAGACTCTTTATGAACCGTATTTAATGATTCCAGGTGAAAAATTTGTTCTCACCAGTACTGCTTCTTCGATGCGTGTAGTCGAGAGTGTCGCGACAGATGATTGACCAGATTCGCGTACTGTCCCTGGCGAGTGATCGCCTTGTTGCACAGCTGAAATTCGCGCTGCGTCGCTGTTCTCTTTCTGGACACAAAGACCTGTCCGAGTTACCTGGCACTGAAACGTCTCCAATCCGAGCTGCTCGATGCGCGCTTTACGCTTCGACGGTAGCGGAACATTGCGATCCGTGTCGATTTCTATTTCTAGGTCATCTGGGTTCTAAAAAATCATGAAGAATAACGAAACAATTGATTATTAGTATTAAGATATTTTGGCGCTTATTTAGTACGATGGAGCACAGCCGGAAACATCTAGAGGTCAACTGTGGATTAATGCGGATGGTGATGTAAGATGGCGGACCAAGGCTGCGTTCATAGTTCGACGCCAAGCTACGCGATGTCATGCGTAGAGGCCAAATTGACGTGATCGATTAGTTTGATCATGGCGTCGCTGATGGTGATGGAAGTATAAGCGTAGCCTTAGGCTGGATTTATACTTCAGACGTGGGGTGGAGCGGCCTTATGAAATCTTCCGTATCGATTGAGCGGCGCAGGCAATCGAAATTGACAACTTTCATAACGCCGCGCCGTTCCGAGATGAAGGTATAAATCGCTTATAAGGGCCTGTTCATATTTCGCGATGGGAGCGACGTGTCATTGTGTTGCTCGGCCGCGCAAATTCTACGTATCGATCTTTGTCGAGCGATCGCCCAGCAAAAATCGATACGCATGATTTGCCCGGCCGACCAATGGCCGTCGCTACCATCGCGAAGTACGAACAGGCCCTAAAGGCCGCCACAGACTTCTGCGGCGCCGCTCGGCGGCGCCGCTCAGCGGTGTCGCTGGGCGGTGTCGCTGGGCGGTGTCGCTGGCCGGCCGGCGGCTTGACTCATCATCAGTGGGAGCGGTGACGGCGAGGTACTGTACTGTTTCTAGTGGGGACCGACTGGTGCTTAACAATAACGCGCCCCGATGACGATCGCGCGCCCGCATCGACCGTCTCCGCTCTGGATCACGCCGCGAAAGGGCAGAGCGCAGAGCGCAGACAGACAGACGCTGGAGCGGCGCCGCCGGGTGGAATGATTCAAGTCATTTCCGCCAGCGACGCCGCCGGTGCCGCTGGAGGCGAGCTCTGCGTCTCTGCACTATGGTTAAGCATAGGGCAGCGGCGCCGCAGAAGTCTGTGGGGGCCTTAAGGCCTCGTGCATACTTCCCGTCGCCGCGATGGAATCGCGCATGCCGACCGCCACTGTTGCGGTGGCAGCGGCAAGGTTTTCCTTCGACTATTCGACCGCGTGCGACGGAATGGCCATGAACTGTCCTAAGGCCTCGGGCATACTTCCCGTCGCCGCGATGGAATCGCGACGATGGGTTTTGCAGAGCGACGCGAAAGAATTTGAACTTCTCTGTGCTCGTCGCATCGCCGATCGCTCTGCAAGGGAGCGCGACGGCGATCCGTCCAGGACCAACGCTAAACACCGCGCGCGGCGCGAAAAAGTATGCCATGCCCGCGATGGGCGCGGGAAGCCATCGCGCATGCCGACCGCCACTGTTGCGGCGGCCGAGGCGAGGTTTGCTTTGACTATTCAACCGCGTGCGGCGGAATGGCCATGAACTGAGCACCGCGATGGCATCGCGGCGATGGAAGTATGCCCCGGCCTAAGGCCTTGTTTAGTGTGCGCGCGACGCGCGACGCAATGCCATGCGTAGTGGCCAAATTGATCGAGCGACGCGATTGATTAATTCGGCCACTACACATGGCATCGCGTCGCGCCTAGCGCGAACACTAAACAAGGCCTGAGGCCCCGTTTATACTTCCGACGCCGAGCGACGCGACAGCATGTAAAGTGGCCAAATTGATCGCGTCGCTCAATCAATATGGCCACTATACGTGGCGTCGCGTCGCTCGGCGTCGAAGTATAAACGGGGCCTAAGCTTAGTTTATACCTGCGCCGTCACGCGGCGTGGCGCCACGATCCCCATAGATATCGATTTTTCGCGCCGCCCGGTCGATATCTACCCTGACCATTGTGCCGCGCCGCACAGCGGCATAAGTATTTATAAAATACATATCGATCGCGCAACGCGATGAATCGATATGGGCGCTTATCATCGCATCGCGCGTCGCTTGCACTCTAAACGCTCCGTAAGGTGACAAGTATTCTGTGTAATTGCGTAAGAAACACTACAAGCGACGTGAAAACGAAGGAAAGACGTTGTCGCCTATTGGCGAGTTTCAAACGACGAGTGGTTCACTTGCAGTTCACCCGCAGGTTACCACTAGGAGGTTCAGATTTTTCCTCGCTAAGGTCTGTTCATGGAGCGCGATGTGAGCGATGGCGTCGACTTGTCGCACGTACAAAGCATAAACAAACCACTGATACGAAAATAAATAGCAATAAATCGATACAACGACCGAACAATCAATTTCTGGCGGGCATGGGCGATTCGATCGCTACACTCGCTCCTGCCGCGGACTATGGACGAGACCACACCCTTGTGCTCCATCGTCCTACATGAGCGCTGATATTTCTTAGTATACTCCAAGTGTAAACACAGTAGAGACAGAAATAAATGCTAAGTGGGAAATCTTCCTGGGCGTGTACAGGCCTTGGTGGTCAGTGCAAGTGGAGTGTGATTGGCTGATGCTTCCATGGCGAGAGAGAGTCTCCCTGAGAGTATTCCCCCCCCCCCCCCCCCTCGAGTGCAATTAAGACATCGGCCAATCACTCGGCACTTGCGCTGATAACCAAGACCTGGTCACGCCCAGGGAGACGTCCCATATAGCAGTTATTTCTGTTTCTAACGTGCTTACATATGAAAATCGGTGCAAATGGAAATCAAAAGTTGTGCAACGCCTCTATTTGTTTCGCAAAATACACAAATTTTAAGGATGAAACTGAGACTGACCACTGTACTGGTACTAGCACTGCATAGCAGCTCCAGAGCCGAGGTTATATTGAACTGAGCAGACTCGTCCATATTCTCCTTGCTTCGACTCGACGTCTGAAACATTCAAAAGTGGGCGACAGAAAAACCGAAATTGAGAACAAGGACTAGTCATCGACTCAAAGCGCTCGCTGAGGGAACACGCTTCGTCAGACCCTGTTCATACTTCGCGACGGCAGCGGAAAGAACTAGGAGAGCGCAGCGTGCGCAGCACCGGGAAGCATGAACAGGCACCTGGAGCGATTGGAGCGACAGCGACAGCGCTCGAGTATGAACAGGTTTCGGCGGCGCTTGCTCGGTTTTAATCGATTTGCATGTTTTGCACGGGCGACCAGTTGCTCTTGTCGTGAAGTATGAACAAGCCTCCAGAGATAACTCGTCCACTCAGGAAATCGCCGCGGGACCCACTCGATTCGATGTATCACTGCGGAGAAAGATGTGAGGTTTATCGGTCGGTGTAGTATATTTAATCGAAAATTTAGAGGAATCCTAATCTACAACAGCCGGAGTACTGGATTCCAGGGTTAGGTATACATACCTATGGGTAACCGAACCAAGGTAGATTAAAGGATATAGGATTCAAACTTCATTCATCAGCCCTGGGTAAGCAAGGCTACGCGACCGACCTCAGAAAGAATTCTACGTAGGGTTATATTACCCACAAATACTTGGGTAGGGTATTCTATGAATGTCACATCCTGGGTTAATCCATATTTTTTGGCCGCTTACACAGAATAAACTCGATAATAAATCCGGCTGCATAAGCAGACGAAGGGCTGGATTTATACTTCAGCTGCTGGGTGGGGCGCGAAGTTTTGAAAGCTATTAATATCGATCGTCTGCGCGCGTTAATCGATAAGTTCGGCTTAAGAGTGTGAACAAAAATAAGCTAGTACAGAGTACACCTGCTAGTACAGGTGGAGACAACAGCCAAAGTTGTGGGAACTCGTTCACGACAGGCAATCGCTTTGGGACCCACTTCAGTTGACGTACGAGGGGAGAAAAGCCCTCATAACCATAGCTGCAGCCCTTCTTGCCTTCTGAATTCAAGGAAATGAAGTTCAACTTAGGTGGGACTAACCTGTGAGTCTGTACTGCACTAGCAGTAGGCTTTGTCGTGTCTCATCTTAGGCTGTCGCAGCTCAAATTAGGTGGGCCAATCTACATAATAAGCAGATTGGTCCACCTAATTTTAGCTGCGCTAGCAGGATACACCAGGCTCGCGACAGCTAGTCCGCATCAGATTTGTCTTCATAATGACGTGAATGAATTTGGCGGATCCTGTCGCAACAACTCGTCCAGTCTTTGTGGACGAGTTGTCGCGGCACTTCACTTTCGCACAAGGAGCTATTTATTATTCCACATTATCGCACGAGGACCTGTCAAATTTGATGCGGTGCTGCGAGGAGGTCATTCACTAACGTACGCGAATCGATCGGTATAGCAAACTGAGAGGGTCCTGGAACGAACGTCTTTCAAGGTGACGCGCGCCCAAGACAACTCGTCCAGCCGTCTGTACCTGAAACGCTTACCTCCTCAAGCGCTTCCTCCTTAACATCCGTCGGCTTCGAGGGTGGTGGAGTCGCCTTCGTCGACGTCTTCCTTCTTGATCGCAGCGATCGGCGTTCAACAGCCTGCTGCTGCCCAACTGGTGTGCCTTCTGAAGGCGTCGCGCTGCCGTTCGTCACAGCGTCAGTGTCATGCGTCAAATCGATCTCTTCATGCGTGGGGGTGGCGGTGATAAACGGCTGAACTTTGGATTCCGGCGTGAAGGACGTTGACGGCGCAGGTGAGTCCTGGAACTGAAGACCGAAATCGTTGGACATTGATGGCTGGAAGGTATCACCGGTACATAGCTGGTTGGTGACCTGGGCGGGTACAAAGCGCGGACCAGCCAATCATGTGAGGCTGATGTCTTGTCGCCGCCCAGGTCCGAATGGCCAGCGGGACTCACCGTTAGCGGGATGTTCGCATTGCCGGTCACCTCCGCCTGTCTCATTGAGCATTCACATCGTGGACAAAGGTCTTCTATACTATCCGCAACACTCACCGCTGTGTGTCCATGCGCGAACTGAAACCGTCGACGTCATGCAGTTCATCCGAGCAAGGGCCCGTTTATACTTCGACGCCAAGCGACGCTACACCACGTACGGCGGCCACATTGATTGAGCGACGCGATCGATGAATTTAGCCACTTTATATGCCATCGCGTCGCTCGGCGTCGGAAGTATAAACAGGCAATACTCCATTCGCAGCGTGGCGCGTTATAATAACAACATCAATATCGATTAGGTTGCAGGGGAATAATCAATATTGCTAATTCTCACTGTGCATGCCGCGCGGCGGCTAATGTATATACGGGGCCTTAGAAACCTGAGCACTACCTTAGCCCTAGTTTATACTTGCACTCCTCGACTGCGCGACGTCATGGTCGGAATAGATATCGATAGGGGGCGCGAAAAATCGATATCGACGGCGGTCGTGGTGCCACGCCGCGCGGCGGCGCAGGTATAAACTATGGCTCAAACGGGATCTTTTGGGAGCAATTCGGTCAGCGTTTCTTCTTTCTTCAAAGCTACATATCTACCAGATGACATGGTTGTTGCGAAAAATCGAAAAATTAGCGCTGTGACCTACCAGTAACTGTACCACGTCATTTAATCGCGTTCCGTCCTTGAGATTCAGCAGGACATACATCTCTGAAATATACGAATAAGGAATGACGCTGTTCGAAAGCCATCAATTTAGGCCTCTGTTATACTCCCGCGGATGCTCCCGCGGGAGTATAACTCAGGCCTTAGACACGAGGTGGGTTTTGTAATGACGTATTGACGTGACGAACCCGGAGTGAGAGCAAACTTCTGGCGCTTAGGAACCGTCTAACGTTCGTCGCACTAGAAGTCGAAGTGAATCCGCGTGGATGGAGCGGAATCGATCGATGTCTACGCGACGCGACCGCACGCCTGACAAATACCCGCCTGATCGACGATTCAAATGATCTCGTCTCATCGATCCAACCATGAACACCTTTATACAGGGTGTCTCAAAAATAGGCACCGTTTGTAGGGTGATAACATTGCTGCCAGTAAAGTACCGGCTCATATGAAAGTCCGAAAAATAGAAATTTCTGAAATATGAGCCGTATGGGATGCGCCATGCACTCTCTGAATTCCTGCATTTTACACACGATTGATACTGTTTCAATTGAATATTTGTCTCATTTCTCCACAAGGTGGTAGTATGGATGGATTTATGCTTATTTTGAAGTTTGGATCTTAAAAATACTTGACCTATCCTAGTCGGAGGGGGCGGGCATTTAACCCGTTCTCTGAACTTGTCTCACAGCTTCAGCTACTGCCCAATGATACGATAGCACCCAATGTGAACCCAAAGAATGTGGTCTCGCGTCGCTGTAAATGGAGCTTAGCGGTGCCCCCTCCCGACTAGGATTGATCAAAACACTCTACAGCTTGCGGAAAAAGCAGGGCATCCTTAAAAATGATCGTGCATTGCTGCTAGTGAACCTTTTGAAGCTGTATGACATTCATATGAAAGCACAGAGTAGCGAAAATTCTGTGTCGTGCAAGTTTTCAAGGCTGCGCCATGCACCCGTCTAAACGCTTCCATTTCAGGATCGATTGATTGTGCATGGGCTGAATGCTTGATGCAATATTGTTATTGATTGACCACATTAACCTTTTCTGCTCTTCCTTTACCGCCTAGAACTTAAGAGTGCGTTACAGCTTTGGGAAAAATGAGAGGAATTCTAACAACGTAAGCGCTATCTATACCATTTTCACGTCGAATTCGGCACTCTTCTAAGCTAAACCAAGACCTTTGAAATCAAGGCGAACTCTTCCAAATCCGTATGACCTTCTTACAGGTTAAACTAGGCTCTCCAAAAAGGTTAGAATATTTTTTCTTGTTAATACTGTGCCAACACGAGGTTTTTAAGGTGGATCTTTATTCGGCCCAACGTTTTGACGGAGCCGTTAGAATAATTTTTTGTTCAATGAGAAATTTAGGATAACTTTTTCTGAGGTTTTAATGCACCAACTCTATAGATGAACACATAGTTTGAAATTTTACAAAAATTTTATTTTTGAGGAAAAATAATGATTTAAAGCTTGATATTAAAAAGTAGGAAGGCAGCCAAAACAGAGATTGCGCCATGCCCTCGTCCGAAACGTCGCAAATTTTATTCATTGATTGCAACATTTCTGTTTTCATGGAGTTTCACGCCTATAAACAACAAAACAACATAAACAACACAACAACGGTGCAATATAAACAATTGTAAAAAACACACACGTGTCCTCACCCTGAGGCCTGAGTTATACTCCCGCGGGAGCATCCGCGGAAGGGCGGGAATCGCGCCGAGACTCCTCACCTGGCCAATCGCCGCGCCTCGCCATGCCCGCCTCCGCCGTGCACCATTGGTCCGCGGACGTTCCGCGGATGCTCCCGCGGGAGTACAACAGAGGCCTGATGCTGCATGTAAGCAGTATTTACGCTATCAATCAAATAAACATTGCGACTTGCTTTTCGAGTGCATGGCGCGATACGGTATTTGAATGCGCTACATGATTGCTGCCTTGTTGCGTCGCTTCAAAACAGAATTTAACATATTCTTTTTTTTCAAAAAATAAAATTTTCCATAAAATTATTACACATATTAGGGTAGGTGAAATAAAAATTTCAAAGAAAGTTATACCAAATTTTTCTTGAACAAAAAAATTACCCTAACCATCTTATTGAGTCTGTCTGTAGTTTAACCTGTAGGAAGATCAGGTACTAAGCGGGCTGGTGCCCGACCTGTCACGCCATCCGCCGCATCGCGGCGGGGCGGTCAGGCGGCCACGCCCCTCCACCAATAACGGGCACGCCCCGTTCAAATGGATCAATCGCGCGGGTGCGCGCCTATTTTGAATTCAAATGGATCAATCGCGCGGGTGCGCGCCATACTTTGAATTCAAATGGACCAATCGCGCGGGTGCGCGCCATACTTTGAATTCAAATGGACCAATCGCGCGGGTGCGCGCCATACTTTGAATTCAAATGGACCAATCGCGTGAGTGCGCGCCATACTTTGAATCCGAACGTAAGGACCAATGGGTCAATAGCGCCGGGCGCTCTGCTGCTATTGGCGGAGGGGCGTGGCCGCCTGACCGCCCTGTCGCGACGCGGCGGATGGCGCGACAGGTCGGGCACCAACCCGCTTAGTACCGAAGATCATTTCGATTTGAAAGACGAACAGTCTGATTTCAGAAGCATAAAGTTTGTTCAGAAGAGTGTCCAATTTTGTTTGAAAAGTGTCCAGTTCAACGCGAAAATGGCATAAAATGCCATACCAGTGCTGAAAGTAAAGGTTTTGGAGATGTTAATGGTTCACTTGATGTTGTAGTGCACTGTTAAGCCTTAAAAATTAGAAAAGGTACGGCATAGGGCAATGGGATCAATTAATTACAAAATTGTAACAAGCATTCGTCCCATGCACAATCAATCGATTCTGAAAATAATGGTTTCAGACGGGTGCATGGCGCAGTCCTGACCATTTGCACGCTGGCCATGTTTAAAAAAGTTCTAGCATTGCCGCCTAATGAAGCCTCACATAACTAAAAAGTAACTTTAAAAATTCATGGAGACTTACCGAGCGCCTCCTAGAGAACAAGATAGGGCATTAAAAAAAACAAAAAAACGAAAACAAAAACAAAAAATAAATCGCCGCGGTTTCACAACCGTCTCGGCGGGCGAAGAGCGACGCAATGGAGGCATGCCGCGTGCTGACCGGCGCCTGACATGTTAGAACCAGGATCTAACATGGTAAGGAGGGCACATGACTTCGCCTGCTTACAACCGCGGCGAAAACAAATGTAATTTTTCGTTTTTTTTTTCGTCGTGAATTTTTCTAGTCCAGGTCCTATCTTGTTCTATTGGAGCCGCTCGGTATGTCTCAAGTTAATTCGTTACATAATTTTTAATTCTGTGGACCCGCCCCCCCCTTCGACTAGGATAGATCCGAAAAGTTTCATACATGTCATCAACATGTTTCGAAGAAAGAAAAGAACCTTTCCAATCAACAGAATCTAGGTCAGCACCAATAACGGCCTGTTCATACTTCGCTTCGCGACAGCAGCGACAAGAGCGACGAGAGCGCAGCGCGTGGAAGTATGAACAGGCGAGTAGAGCGACAGCGCCGGCGCCCAAGTATGAACACTTGTCGGCGGCTCGCGCTCGGTCTTAATCGATATGCATGTTTTGCACGGGCGACGGGAGCGACGAGAACGCAGCGCGCGGAAGTATGAACAGGCGACAGCAGCGACTGGGGCGACTAGAGCGACAGCAGCGGCTGGAGCGACTAAAGCGACAGCGCTCGAGTGTGGACACTTTTTGGCGGCGCGCGCTCGGTTTTAATCGATATGCATGTTCTGCACGGGCGACGGAGCGACGAGAACGCAGCGCGCGGAGGTATGAACAGGCGACAGCGCTCGAGTGCGAACACTTTTTGGCGGCGCGCGCTTGGTTTTAATCGATATACATGTTCTGCACGGGCGACAAGTCGCTCTTGTCGCAAAGTATGAACAGGCCCTAACCAGGAAACCTGCCTTTTTTGAATTATATCGCTAAATAAATCTTTCACATGGAACTGAAACGTTGAGACGAAAAAGTATAGTGGTACGCTTATTTCAATAGACAGAATCATATGGTATACTATCAGAGAATACGAAATCATACAGAAGTACTTCCATTTATGGAGATGGTTTAACGGAAAATGGTGTTCTACTGAATGAGTATGGTGAGTTGCTCTTATTTAATCAAATTTTAGAAAAATTAAGTAAAACGGTAATTAATCTAGAATACACATCAGCTCAAACTTATTTGTTTATTTGTTTCGAATTCATTTAATTTTAATTTTGTCTAATAAATAAATAAAATTTCACTCATTTAATTGAAAATTAAAATGTATACAGGGTGTCTCAAAAAATGTATACACTGTTTGAAAGGTGCTTTGCTCACAGTAAAGTTACTGAAGATGATAAGGGCTCATATGGAAGCCTGAGAAAATGGAAATTTTCTGACATGTGAGCAGCATGGAATGCGCCATGCACTCGTTTGAAAGTTTGCATTTTACACACGCTTGATTGTGTTTCGCTTGAATAGTTGCTATTATTTCTTCACCAAGTGACCGTATCGATTGATTTGCGTTTCTTTCAGGATTTAAAACTTAAAAACACACTCAGGCTCGCAGAAAGTGCAGGGTGCCCTAAGAAATTTGAAGCGTTCTAACATTGCTGCTAGCGAACATTTGAAGGCGTGAAGGCGCAGGGTAACGAGATTACTGTGGCGTGCAAAAAGTCAAGAATGCGCCATGCTTCCGCCCGAAACCTTGCGCTTCAGAGTCGATTGATTGTGCATGGGCTGAATGCCTATTACAATCTTGTTACTACTTGACCACTTTGACCTGTGCTTTGCTTCTTTTGACGTATCCTACTAATATAAAAGCGTTTGTCCGTCTGTCTGTGTGTGTGTGTCACAAACCTGTGTAAACTTGCAAAACGTGTTGAACATGTGAAGGTAACCCTAACGTACATGTAAAAAGTTACTCTCACGTGCAATCGATGAAAATTGACAAAAATTGTCAGATTCAAAAAAGAAAGGTGAAGGGACTTGATTGGACGACTAAAAAAGGTAGAGGGGCTTGATCGGACCGATCGATATTATCGATTTTTCGCAGAAGTTATTGTTTTTCGCTTAGATTTGTTCCATAGGAGTGGGAGTCATGTGATTTTGATGGCCGATGGGTCGACTTCACTGCAGGCTGTAGGGTTCAATTAGGCGACCAATATCGATTGACGGTATCGAGTTTTCGACCGGAGTTGCCGGTTTTCGCTCAGATTGGATCCATTTTGATGGGGGTTAGGCGACCGTTACTTCGAAAGAATTACTAATGCTCGTGGGAATTACTCCAATATGATGGCGTTCGGAGAGAAACTGATGCAACCTAACTATATCGACCAACCGAACAATATCGATTTATCGATTTTTGTGCAGATTGGACAGTAGGGAATGCGAATCGCACAAATAAAATGGGGCGCGGGCAACTTTCACGTCAAATTTAGTGAGGACCCTGCGCTAAGCTGTAATAAGAGAGACCTTTTTCTTGCTGACCGTGGTCGAATGGTCGTAAAATCCAGTAAACCTAGTGTCGCTCTGTTTTTGGAGTTTGGTGGGAAGCCCTAAAAAGACGTTTGGCGGCCGAAAGGCCGCTGAACGGCTGGTAGACATGAAAGATATGTGACATGCGAGTTTATTGATCGCACGTATTGATTTAAAGGTGAGCAGGAGCCCCATTTTACATGACGCACTCTGTGGACTGATGAAGAAGCATCCAAGTTGAATGGAGAGATTAATCGACATAATTGCAACTACTGGGCACGCATAACATTAAAAGAAGCACAGCACAGGTTAAATGGCCAAGTAGTAACAAGATTGTAACAGGCATTCAGCCCATGCACAATCAATCGAGTCTGAAGTGCAAGGTTTCAGGCGGGGGCATGGCGCAATCTCGTCTACTGCACGTCTCAGAAATCTCGTGACTCTGGGCGTTCATGTGAGGCTCAAACATTTTCAAATGCTTCACTATCAGCAATGTTAGTACGTTTCAAACAGTACCTGCATTTTTCAAGATACCCCGCATTTTTCAGCCTGTTTTGTGTTTTTAAGTTTTAAACCCTAAAAGAAGCACAAGTCAATTGATAAGGCCACTTTGTGAAGAAAATATAGCATGTATTCAAGCGAAACACTCAATCAATCGAGTGTAAAATGTAAAATTTCGGAATTTCGGAGTGCATGGCGCATCCCATACGTCAGAAAATTTCTATTTTCTGAGGATTTCATATGAGCCCTTAACCTCTTCAGTTCCTTTAATGTGAGCAAAGTAATCAGCTTTCAAACAGTATATACATCTTTTGAGACACCTTGTATAAAACAAAATTCGAATAAAATTTATAATAATTTTAAAAAATATTAAATTAAAATTCATGACAGAGTTAAACGAGATCTTATTCAATGCTCCTCTTCTTCACTGAAGAGCCACACATAAGGGGCACAAAACAAAGGTTCGTCTGAAGAAAGTCGTGAAACGAACCGTTCTCCTACTCTCACTCACTCTTCTCTCTAGTTATCTTACAATCTCTGCTTCCTTCCTTTCCTTTCGGCGCAACACGTGGACGGGGGCGGGGGGGGGGGGGGGGGGGGCAGTCTTTGGCTTCGAGCGCCTTCAACGTAGCAGTCGGGTTTGATGACGTGGAATTTCCCCCATTGGACGCGTACGTACGTGTAAGCCCTAGTTTATACTTGCGCCGGCCACGGCGGCGCGGTACCACGATCGCCATAGATATCGATTTTTCGTGCCGCCCGGTCGATATCTATCCCGACCATCGTGCCGCGCCGCCCCGCGGCGGGAGTATAAAAGGCGCCTAAAGCAAGTTGCACAGAGAGGGCCTAGGTCAAACTGGTAAAAACCCGTAACTTTTTCGAGTACTGATGGACTGCCCCCCCCCCCCCGTCCACTAGTTGCGCCTTCCTTTCTTGTGTTTTCCATTCCTAATGATCTCTAGTCCGCAAGAGTGAAGTTATTTACGATTCGTAATTCGTCGCTAAACAACAGGTGAATCATAACGCCGCAGCAAGACAAG
>OX375866.1:108008082-108143907 GCA_947359475.1 Heligmosomoides polygyrus bakeri
AAAGAATGCTGAAGAGCTGTACTTTAAGCTGACAGAGTTGTTATCTCCCTGCAGACATTCCTCGTGCCAAAGTGGCCCTGTAGGTCATAACGGACTTTCCGATCGCGCAACGGCAGATTTAAGATTAGATAACCGGAAGATAATGAATCTATCCTAGTCGGGGGGTGGGGGGGGGGGGGGGGGGGGAGGGGGAGGGTCCACGTAGCTGAAAATTACGCAACATATTGACTTGAGACTTACCGAACGGCTCCTAGAGAACGAGGTAGAATCTAAAAGAAACCAAAAACGAACAACAAACGAAAAAATCGCCACGGACGGTTTACAACCGTCTCGGCAGGCAAAGAGCGACGCAATGGAAGTATGCCGCATGCTGACCATCGCCTGACAGGCTATAGCCAGGATCTAACATGATTACAACAAGCACAAGCACAACAATTACAACAAGCATTGCAACAAGCATTCGTCCCATGCACAATCAATCGGCTCTGAAATGAAACGTTTCAGACCGGTGTATGGCGCAGTCTTGACCACTTGCAAGCTGGTAAAGGATAAGGATAAAGGACGGCGTTACTCAATCCCTTCTGGGATGCGCCAGCGCATTCTACTTCTACGGGATGTCGTGGAGGCGACTTGAATGCGTATTTGGCCATACTGACTTGCGGTGGCCAGCCGATGAACAAGTCAGCGCTTTATCCTTCCCAGACAAGTCTGGTACCAATTCACCGACCCCGGAGGGATGGAAGGCTTGGTTAGCCTGGGCGGGAAATCCGAACCAGGAACCTGGTATCGGGTGCACGCGACAGTGGCGCCTCCTCCGACTGCGCTACACGCGCCCACTGACTTGCAAGCTGGTACTGTTTAAAAAGTTCTAGCATTGCTGCTAATGAAACTAACTAAAAATTAGATAAAAAATGCATTGAGACCTACCGAGCGGCTCCTAGAGAACAAGATAGGACCTAGCCAAAAACAAAAAACGAACAGAAAAACAAAAAATGAACTGCCACTGTTTTACAACCGTCTAGGCGGGCAAGGAGCGACGGAATGGATTCATGCCGCGTGCTGTCCGCCGCCTGACGTGTTATAAGCAGGATCTAACATGGTGAGGAGGGCACATATTAGGTTGTAACGAAATAAATGGCACTGAACCACTGTAAATTTAAACAGTTAATATCTCGGCCTGTAGGCAAGTTTATTAATCGAAATAAAAACCTTCTGATTCTACACATCTTTGCTAACGTGACACAAGCTTTTTATCCCAGTAGCACAAAAATCAGAAGTTCTGGAATTGACGAAATCTTCGAAGGCACTTTCGGCATCCTGTTGGTATTTGAATATTTTCCCTACCAAGAAGCCGCCAAGATGCTTGAAGAAATGGCAGTCTGTTGGGGAGAGGTCGGGAGAAAGCGGAGGATGTGGTAGAGTTTCAATGCTCAGCTCATTCAATTTCTGCAACGTCATTCGTGCTACATGGGGGCGAGCATTGTCGTGCAGAAGGAGAACTCGCCTTCGGTTTACCAAGGCCGGCAGGATGTCCTTCAACTTTTTCATCATTTATTCAATTTCAATGCAGTACTTCTCTGCCGTGATGGATTCACCGGGAGGGAGGAAGCTGTGGTGAATAATTCCCAGCGAACACCACCATACTGTCACCATTACTTTCTTTTGGTGCAATTCCGGCTTCGCAAAAACCTCGGGGCTCTCATCGCTGTCCACCCACTGTGCCGATCGTCGCCTGTTGTCGTACAGAATCCATTTCTCGTCACAGGTTACGATGCGCTCAAGGAATGGGTCCGTTTCGTTCCGTAGAAGCAGTGCGGACGAGATCTCACATCGTCGGTCTCTTTGCTCCTCAGACAGCTCGTGAGGCACCCATCTTTCCAGCTTTTTGGTCTTTCCAATTTCCTTCAGATGCCGGGCAGCTGTGTTGTGACTGACGCCAAGAACCTTCGCTATCTCCCTGGTACCTTTGTGTGGATCCTCCTCTACCACATCTCTCAGCTTGCCCTCATCAACATCACTATGCCTCCCACGACCTTCATGTCCTTCCAAGCTCTCATCTCCATTCCGGAACTTCTGATACCAACGATACGCCGTCCGAATTGTGGAACATCCTTGACCGAATGCGGCGTTGATCTTCTCGTCCGCCTCCTTAGCTGTAGTGCCCAGCTTGAATTCATACAAGTAAATGCCTCGGATTACCCTTTTGTCCATCTGCAAAAAAGTCAATAAAACTCTAAAGTTTTCCCACTTTTACATAGAAAATTTGGTACTCACCGGTAGAGCAAAGTGTGCGCTTCTAAATGATATGCCACATGTTACGGTTTGTTCTTGATCAAACGCGTAAAGACGCGCAAAAAAATGGCGCGAGCCAGTGCCATTTAATTCGTTACAACCTAATATTAGTCCGCGTAGTTCTGAGATTTTTAGAAGGATCTAATGGCTAGGCTATATTCGCGTTGGGAAGAGTGCATCAATTGTAATGGTGCTTATTTCGATTGATAAAATTGCTTCCTTCAGATCAGAGACGCTGTCGCATGGGCCAAGTCGTCGAAAATTAGGTGGGCCGACCACGTAATGCGCTTCGCAGACATCCGGTGGACGAGAACCGTTACCGAATGGGTTCCACGGGATGTCAAGAGAACATCAGAACGCCCATCGACGTGTTGGTCGGACTTCTTCGTGAAAGCCCTGAACGAACGATATGACGCTCTTCGTGTGCCTCGAGGGAGGAGGATCCATTGGATCACTTTGGCACATGAATGGGACGGATGGAGACGCTGCTGGCGCCTGCTCGAGCAAGTTGATGAACAACGGGTCGACAGGTGATACAGGTGAAAATTTTTTCGAAACAAGGTATGATCTGTCAACGTTTTCAGTCAAAATCGGCCGTTTCATATATATTATATATATATTTATTACACGAAAAACATCGTGTGGACAACCAACTATCATAGAGACACAAATAAAAGGAACGACCACAAATTATCTATAAATAAACGCAAACTAAACAGTAGAAGAAGAAACTACTAAGCGAACCTAAAAAGAAAGGAGAATAAAGATCAGCGACCGAGTCGTCGGACGACATTAAGGCTGCGACGGTATTATAGCCTGAGATGTAATTTGAGGAAAGTCTTAAAGGCATTGCAGCTCCGTGGTAAATCGTGCTTCTTGCGAAGCTCCTCAAACGAGGAAAGTGTCCTGTGAGTGAAAAAGAGACGCCTACAATTTAGTTTAGCAGGACCAGTGTCATATTTGATTGGACCACCTCGAGTGTTTGCTACTCTCACGGTCACAAGATCCTCGAGTTTATGCCAATTTCCCGATAAATGATTTTGTGAAAAAGGAGGAGGTCATTACGCTTTCTTCTAATAGACAGAGTGGGCAATCCCAAATTAAGATTTCTCTCAATACTCGAAGGAATTCGGTCATATAAGAACCCTAGCGCACGTATCATGAGCTTCCGGGTGAAGCTATTCTGAACTCTTTCTAGCAAAGCAATTGTCTTCCTTTTATGGGGATTAAAAACAGGAGTACCATATTCCAATATAGGCCTGACATATATTTTGTACGCTTGAAGAATCACATTGGCATCTTTGGTTGATAATGCTCTAAACAAATTAAACATTACCTGAGTAGCTTTGTTGGCTATCATAGTGCAATGCTTATCGAAACTGAGATCGCTGCGAACAAGAAACCCTAGGTCCAGCAGTTCACTCACACATTTAAGCGAGATTCCGTTAATAGAGTATTGATGTTTCTTGTTTCTATTGCCTAAATGAAGTACTCGTGATTTTTCCTCAGACAAAGGGAGGTCCCAATCCAATGACCATTGGTAGACACTGGTAACAGCTTTCTGAAGAACGTCTATGTCATCGGCACTAGATACTGGCTTATAGATTTTGAGATCGTCAGCAAATGCACAAAACGCAACCTCACTCTCGCTAAGGAGTTTAAGCAAATCATACGTGTAAATGTTGAACAGAATAGGGGAGAGGACACCCCCTTGGGGCACTCCGCTGATGGCAGATCTAGGAGCGGAAAAGGAGGCGTTTACACGAACAACGTACTTTCGGTTAGACAAGAACGATGCAACCCAGGAAACTATGCGCGGATGGATGCCAACAGCTCTCATTTTGTTTAACAACGTGTTGTGTGAAACCCTGTCGAAGGCCTTGCTGAAGTCGAAATAGACAACGTCCACATTCCTACCGTGCTCCAAATCCCTAGTCCAATGATTAAGAGTTTGTATCATCGCAGTTACGGTAGATTTACCCTTCTGAAAGCCATGTTGATTTGCCGATATGATAGAGTACTTCTGAAGATGTTCTACAATTACCTTCTTTAATATTTTCTCAAACAGCCTTGCGAAGATGGAGGTAATGCTAACCGGTCTAAAGCTCGTGGGTACATTATAAGGTGGCTTCTTAGGAATGGGAGTGACAATGGAATGAATCCACCTGCTGGGCACCTCAGCCCTCATAAAGCTAAGATTAAATATGTACTCTAAAGGACTACTTATTAAATGTGCGATTCTTTTAATAAAGCTTAAAGGAATGTGATCGGGACTGAGGCTCTCGGACTGTGGTCAATAATAGGTTAAGGATTTCTCCCCTGTGAAACCAAACCGAATCATCCATTAGGGGGAACTATATGCAACTCATATGCAACGACTAATAAATAAATGAAATTGTACACCATTGTGTCTTTGCTTTGCACAGCTACGACGATGTGTCGTCTTTTACAATATTACTATAACACTCTATTTTCATCTCAACAAAAATGGTACTACAACACTCACTCACTGGGCGGATTCTTCATGTTTAATTTCTTGACGCGCTGACTGAGGCCTCGTTTATACCGCAACGCCAAACGACGCGACACCACATATAGTGGCTATATTGATTGAACGGCGCGATCGATCAATTTGGCCAGTTTGCATGCCGTCGCGTCGCTCGGCGTTGGAAGTATAAACGGCGCCTAATAGATCAAGTCGGTATTTGGAAACAAATTCAAGCACTATATATCAATATTTATAAGGAACATCTGGAAACATCGGACAACGTAACTTTACAAATGTAAACTAGAAATGAGTGGAAACAAAAGATCAACAGCAAGATCGAAGGCAAGTGATGTGGAATCTCAGCAATGACACCGTGAGGCTGCTGCTACCTATCAGAAGAATGAATCTACAGTGCTGAAAGGCGAAGCCGCGGTAATCCATGGGTACAAAGCAAGTGCTGCTCACCTAAAGGGACGTTTAGAGCTGCTTCGCTACGCGATGCGACGATAAAAATCCATATCGATTGATTGCGTCGTCCAATCGATATGTAGCTCCAAACATGCTCTTAGGTGAACGACACGGCCATGTGAAATGGATCACCACGGAAGTCCATCGGATATCACATTCCATTACGCAAACAGGATATATGAGCGTACGCACTGCAGCCGCACGCTTCCAACACAAAATTAGGCCATCATCACGAAACTGTCTTAAGGGTCTGTTCATGCTTAACGACGGGAGCGATTGGCAGACCAATCAGGGCATAAGTATCGATTTTTCCGCGCAATTGCCCAGCAAAAATCGATACGTATGATTTGCCTGCTCGGCCAATCGCTCCCGTCGCTCTCATATCGAAGTATGAACAGGCCTTCGGATAATCAACGACTCTGTTATCAACTACAACGTATTCAACAAAGGAAAACACAACTTGTACGGACTAGACCTGCTCGGCGATCGATCGCCCCAGCGATATCGCGCGTCGACGTTTGCGCGCTTTGCAGCCGCAATCCATCCACCATTAACGTGCCACTTCAGAGTTCCTCTTTCGGCTTCTGACTCTCACAACTCACTTTGTCCTTTCGTCGACGATTTTGGAACCAGACTTTCAGCTGGAAAAAAGAGAGTTTCTTCAAGAATGGAGAAGAGTAGCCATTGATAGCTTACCCGATACGGATCTATACTGAGCATCTGGCACAGAACTTGGCGCTTCTCCGTATTGGCACAAGCGAACGGATCGCGTAGGTAGAAATCTTCCAGGATTTCCTGCAAAGGATTACTGTACTTGTCTGGCGCTGCCCATCAATTAGGGTCTGTTTATCGTCGGCGACGGCAGCGCGCGGGCAATCGATCGCAGATCGATCAATACCGATGGCAGTGTGCGGCATAAAGTCCGTTTATACCTCAGACGCCTCGGTGGAATGCATAGTCGCCATATATGTCATTTATATCGACAAAATTGATCGAATCCTCACTCGATCAATTTGGTCAATATAAATGGCATCGTGTCACCAGGCGTCGAAGCATAACCGGAGCTTTGGGTAGGATTTATGCTTCAATCTCCGAGCGGCGGGGCAGCGTTGCGAAAATTGACAACATTGATTAGGCGGCGCAGTTAATCGATAGCAGTAGCTTTCGAAAAGGCCGCGCCGCCAGCCTACGGAAGTATAAATTTTGTCTTTGGCGGATTCTATACCTCAGTCATCGGGCGGTACGGCGTCAGGCCCCGTTTATACTCCATTCGCCGCGCGGCGCGGCATGAAGAAAATTACACATCGATTAGGTCGCGCGGACTAATCGATACTGGTGATCCTCATTATGACGCGCAGCGCGGCGAATGCAGTATAATCGGGGACTTATGAAAGATAAAAATATCGATCGTTTGCATGCCCCAATCAATAATGTTCACTTTCACAACGCCACAACGACCGGCGACCGAGGTATAAATCCTGCCTAAGCCGTAGTTTATACTTGCGTCGCTGCGCTTCGCGAATCGAGATAGATATCGACCGGACGGCGCGAAAAATCGATATCTACGACGATAGTGGCGCCGCATGTATAAACTAGGGCTTAGGTCCCGTTCATACTTCCGACGCCGAGAGACTCGATGGCGTGTAAAGTGGTCAAATTGATCGTTCGCGACGCTCAATCAATACGGCCACCATACGTGACGTCGCGCCGCTCGGTGTCGAAGTATAAACGGGGCCTAATGAATCGCTCAGTGTGCACGTGCGACACGCAACGCGATCTAATGATAAGGGCCCATGTCGATCGCGCGACGCGATGAATCGATATGGGAGCCTATCACTACGTCGCACCGCGTGTCGATTCCACACTAAACGACCCTAAATCGATAGAAGTCGCGCTACTGTCGCGGACTATAAACAGGTACTAGTCACGGGCAACTTACGAGGTCTTTCTCCGTGTAGGTTTTGCGGCCTTTTCTCGCTACTCCACTCTTTGTCACTAAAAAATACATATATTTTGTTGAAGATGCTTTTTTTGCTTTTGTAAAACTCACAGCTCAGAGGCCGGTCTCGCTTCTTGCGCATACGATTTTTCGAGGCGCTGTCCTGTGAATCTATGGAGTGTTCCAGAGACGACCGAGGATTCGCTTGAGGTTTCGGCTTGTTGACGGATGACGGTCGTGCTTCGGCGGCTGTCGTCGACGGAGTCGGACTGCAGAGGCGAAGCTGTAAGACTGACCTTTGAGAAACGAGACCAATAAGAGACGCAGAGACGCGAAGTCACACTACTCTGCCTCCATTCCCACCCCCCCCCCCCCGTTTAGGAATTGCAATCGGAAAGGCTTACATCCTCCTCGTCACATGCGCTTCCGTTCTTGCTCGTCGTGTCCCTGGTTGTCTCGTGGTCATACGGCGTGAAGAATGAGAACGGCAAAGTCATCAGAGACGGAAACGAGGCCGGCGTGGAGGAGAGGGCCCTGAATACTGTCACGATCAAGTGAGTTATTTAACAAAATAAGTGGAAACTGGACGAGAAAATCAATAAAATCAATTAAAAATCGTGTAAAGGTAGTATAGCGAGAGACGATGGCGATCTCAAAAAGCTTTGATCAGCGGTTTAGGCTAAGCAAACATAGGCGACAATTTGCTGCGCGTTTATACTCCATTCGCCGCACGGCGCGTCATGACGAGAAATAGAAATACCAATATCGATTAGGACGCGCAGCCTAATCAATATTGGTATTTCCCATTACGACACGCCCCGCGACTAATGGAGTATAAACCAAGCATTTCTGTGGGAGATAGTGCAAGTGGGCGACACTGCGCGACAATAGGCGATTTCTGACAAACTTCGGAGATAGTTGAGCAGTAAGCAGCAGTAAGCGCTCACCATCATGTGGAATTGAGCGACGTTTCGCGACATCTGACGACACTGTGCGACTACAGACGACAAGTAGCTGCGCGTTGGGCCACGTTTATACTCCATTCGCAGCGCGGCGCGGCGTCATAACAAGAAGCACCAATATCGATTAAGACGCGCGCCTAATCATTACTGTTTATTCTCATTACGACGCGCCACGCAACGAATGGAGTATAAACCGAGCATTGTGCGACAGTCCATAGTGCTCGACACTGCGCGACAGTAGGCGATCTCTAACAGAATCCGAAGACAGTTGAGCAGTAAGCGTTCACCATCATGTGGAATTAAACGACATTTCGCGGCATCTGATGACAGTGCGCGACTACAGGTGACTACAGTCAAGGAGGGGGACAGTGCGACACCCAACAAGGACACCTCGATGTTATCTACCAAACATACTTCCATGAAAGTTGATAGCAAACATTGGCTAGAGTTAACGACAGTAAGTGATGCCAAGCGGCGATGAGCTACGCTACGCGACAACGAGCGACTTTGAACGACATCTACTGAACGTGAATTAACGAATGGCGACAAAACGATTGAACACTATTCCGATGGCGATAGCAGGCGACATAGAGCGACAGCGAGCGACATAGCTATGACTGCCTTCATCAGCTATGTGAACCTAACGAACCGTTTGATCGCCAGATTGAGCTCTCCTGTGGGTGTCGACGTTGGCTCCGTCGTAGACCGAGGGCTTTCGCTGGCACGATCCATAGCACTACGCTGATCTTCGCTTCGCTCTTGCTTCACCTCAGATATCATCGCCTGAACACGTTGCTTGGATATGCCTTTTGGCACTAGTCGTGAATGTGGCCTACATGGCGAGGTGGACTCGCGTGCCAGCCAATTGCTGCCGTTCATAGCATCTACTGGATCGCGCATACCAATCTGAGTGCCCGATGTGTGCTGTGATTGGTCCGGTGCGTTTTTTTACCCATGTAGGCCACATTAACGACATGCATTGCTACTTCTATACAAATGTAGTACTTCGACCTCTTGGTCGTACCTGCTGTTGCGATGCCATCTGTCGGATAAGTGAAGCCAACGACGTGTCGGCGCTGCGGTCCTTCTCTTCGACGTTGTGACTGTCGATGAACGAACAACGCGAGCATATCTTGTCGGGACCGGCTACCAGCGATATCGGCACTCCGTACTTGACCTGAACGGCAATGTACTGCTTAGATAGCAAGAAAATCCAAGCAATCCTACCAGGCGGGATTGCCACCAGAAAAGTACTAACAGCCGCAACGCGACCGCAACGCGTGCGGAAGCCTCTCTCAATTTCCGTCAAAAGCTCAGCAACTAACCAGGTCGGACACAATCTTTCCAAGAACGTCCTGATGCTTCTCGACGTTGACCAATAATAGCATCTTTCATAGAATCTGAAAGTATTCACCAGAAATGGGCGTTTTTTCAACAAAAGAGACAGATCGACAAGGGGAAGGAGGTAGTAGAAAATGGAGACGCGGTCAAAAAAATAGCAAAAAAAGAAAAATCGTAGATATGGCGACACAATTTACAGAGAAGCACAGCTTTAAACAGGACAATGGCCGACGAATAAAAAGTTTTAGCGAAATAAAAAATAAAAATAAAAATATTTAAATATAAAATATAAAAACAAAATAGAAGTAGAATGTTCCAAAAAAATAGAAGTATATAAAAATGTCGACACAATTGTTGAATTGTTGACGGATAAGCAACTTAAACGCTTAATTAGTTCAAAAATCGATAATATCGATCAATATCATCAAATTTTTTGCCAGATCTCACCATTTAAGATCAAGCATCTATATTGACTCCTCGAACGTTACAAATACACCAATATCGATCGATATTATCGATTTTCATCAAAGAGGCGAGCGTCTCAGGTGCGAATCACATGAATATACTGATAGACGGTCAAATTTACAAATAAGTAAAAAACGTTGACTGGCCAATCAATATCAATATTATCGAATGTTGCGTGAGACGAAAAAAAAAGACGAAAAAAATGACAATATGTAATGTAAAAATATGTAATTGATATAAAAAATGAAAAAAATTGAGGTGAGAGAATCATCTGCACATTATGCCTATGGATAGACATTGTAGCAAACCAAACTGTATCGATCGACAGCCAGTTCAATCGATATTATCGATTTTTGCGCGAAATTTGATACTTCGCCAGACTTCATCGCCTGAGACATGAGTCGGGCAATTTGTCCAGCCGCAGGAATCACGACAACTTCGCGGGTCGGCTCGTCAATCAATATCAATCGATATTATTGAATTTCACTGGACGAAGAGACGACCACTTGAAGTGAGAATCACGTAAATATACTGATCGATGGATAGGCTTATGAATAAGTAACCAACATCGGCCGGCCAATCAATATCGATTGATACTATCGATTGTTGCCCAGATTGAGGTGGGAGTCATGTGTACAATATGGCCAATGAATATGTTTCATAACAAGTGAAACTGCGGCTGGCCAATTCAATTGACATTATCGATGGCTGCAAAATCTACCAATCAATATCGATCGATATTATCGATTTTTATCCAAGGGACGATCACCTGAGATGCGAATCATATGAATATACCGATCGATGAACAAGCTTATAAGAAAACAACGTCGACCGGCCCGATCAATGCCAATCAATATTATCTATTATTGTCTGAGGTAGGGAAAAACGAAAAACTGAGGTGAAAAATGAAAAGAAAAGGAAGAAATTGGGAGAAAGCCATGTACACATTATGACCACTGCATAAACATAGCGAGTAAAACTGTATCTATCGATCCGCTGGTTAGTTCAATCGATATTATCGATTTTCACGCAGATTTTTTGAATGCACTCTCAGCGCGCTCCACAAAAGGCATCGCACCACACAATATAAAATAATCACAGAAACTGGCAATTCAAAGGTAAAAGAACCAAATTAAAACACACATGCAGAGTAAATCTTTAAAAAAATTGTTGAACGATGGTCAGGATTCATGACAATTCGATGATATCGATCCACCGATCGATATCGATCTGCATGGAACAGCATTGGACTCCTAGATCGAAGTTCAATACAGTGCTGGTTATTTCGAAGTCAAACGGTTTTTAATAATTGTCGAAACATTTTGACGACAATAAGGAATAAATGTCGCGGACAAGGATGCGCCATGCA
Organism: Heligmosomoides polygyrus bakeri; assembly: GCA_947359475.1. Classification (NCBI taxonomy): domain Eukaryota; kingdom Metazoa; phylum Nematoda; class Chromadorea; order Rhabditida; family Heligmosomidae; genus Heligmosomoides; species Heligmosomoides polygyrus. The sequence goes on from OX375866.1 coordinate 108,019,407, forward strand.
CCCTAATCTTCCATAAAGTCCTACGGCACTTTGAGTGAGTGCCTACTCGACTTGTACAGCAAATGCAACCAAGTCCAAACGCGATTCGCACTCCGCTAATAGCCAAAATGCCAACAACGAGTAGGCTTGCGAAAAAGATGAACAAAAGGCATTCAGTAGAGAGAATCAGCTTAAATATCTGAAAATTTGTGACACCAATATATAAGTTTTTACAATCAAGTGCAGAATTTTTAAAGGGTTTAACGCCTATATTTTCCGTTAAAAGCCGACCCGTTAAAGACAACCTCTGAGGCGCTTCAAGCACACATCCTCTACCTAAAAGCTGCGATAACACGAACAGAACAAGAGACTATGAATGAAGCGACGAGCGAATGCGCGACGGACACACAGCAGACGTATCGCATTCCTATCAATGATGACACATAGACGACGCGCATTACAGACAGGGAGTGCGTGCGATGAGTGATTCGGTCTTATCGCGAAGGAAGCATACCACCACGATGCCAATGTAAACATAAGGCGCACACGCACACATACATACTGACTACAGTGCATTACAGTGCATCACAATCATAAGGCCACCCCTAAATTTGTAAATTTTGCTTTTTTAAGACATTTCGCGGAATGCGGCTGCTTCCACCGAACTCGCCATAATCGAAAACCATGCTTGAAAATGAATCAGAAACCTCTCTCGAATACAAAACTTTCAAGAAGAAAGTATTGGCCTTCCATTGTATCGAAATTATAAGGCCACCACAGAGGCACTTCCATTTTACTATCACCTATCGTCCCGTTGATCATCGACTTGCTCGAGAGGGCGCCAGCAGCGTCTCCACTCGTCCTGTCGAGTGCCAAAGTGCTCCAATGGATCTTCCTCGCTCGAGGGACACGAAGAGCGTCATATCAGTCGTTCAAGGCTTTCACGAAGAAGTCCGACCAACGCGTTGTGGGCGTCCTGGTGTTCTTTTGACATCCCGCGGAATCCAGTCGGTGACGGCTCTCGTCCAGCGGGTGTCTGCGAAGCGCATTACGTGGCCGGCCCACCTAATTTTCGACAACTTGGCCCACGCGACAGCGTCTCTGATCTTCGAACGTCGGCGAAGCTCGGAACTCCGGAGGCCTTCTCTCACTTGCGTGAGTCGTGTCACTCCGCGCATCGTCCTCTCGATTCCACGCTGTGCGACGCTGATCGCGTGTTCATTCTGCTTTCGTATTGCCCAGGTCTCTGAGGCGTGTGTTAGTGCAAGAAGAACGGTAGAGTCGAATAGGTGGGCCCGGAGTCGTACGTTCGTATATCCATTTTATAACAATAATAATAATAAGTTTATTATCAGCGACAGGAATAAAAGCAGAAACAGTATGAAGTTCAAGACAAATGGTTGAAAACTTAGTAGAAGAACAACACAAGAAAAGCTTTCCATAAAACACAAATAGGCAAAAAAAGAGACAGAAGAGGTGAACCTCAGATACTAGTGAACAGAACATTTTCCAGAGGGAGCACCATAGATTAAGCTTCGCTCAGTACACGCGGGCAGGTGATGAAGGGCAGTGGGCGGCCAGCACTGCAAGTCCTGCGTTCAGTTGAAGACTCCGGGTACCAACTTAGTAGGCCCGCCAACAACACCACAGCCAGCACGAGTACGGCACTAGCCTTCGTTAGTGCTACCTTACAAGTCTTAGAGTCAAAAAGAGCAAAGTTTCCATGATACTGTAAGGTAACATTCGTTTTAAGTTAATATAGACGTGGAGAGCTCATTTCACCAACAGAACCTCCTGAAATGAAAAAATGATAAGACTAAAGAGTAAATGCTGAAGTCAAAAGAGACCCCTGTGTTTCAAAAAGTCTTCAAGTCGTCGGGCGAAGTTCTCCGGGGGCGATGACATCAGTAGGGAGCGCGGGAGCTGATTCCAAGTGTTTGCTACTCGGCACCAAAAGGAACGCTCATATAGCTGCGTGCTGACCCTACCTGGAACAACACGAAGGTGATGGCCTCTGGTGCGACCAACAGACTGAGAAATTGTGAGAGGCAGATCACAGCCTAAGTCGACATAGCACATGAGGAGCTTAAATAGAAAGCTTTGATCGTATATCATTCGTCTTAGCTGCAAAGAACTACAACATAGCTGGTTCAAGCGCTCCCGATAACTGGAATTGAATTGAACATTTCTTGCGAATATCTCCTTGGTAAACTTAAAATTTTACTACGATCAATAATCAACAAATACAAATTATTAATTAACAGGTCCACCGTGATTTGAAACAAGTTCAAAAATTTCGTCTGGCATACTTTCAGCCAAGTTTTTCAGGATGTCAGGGTCTAAATGGTTCCACGCTGCTTCGATCGCTCTGCGCAGTTCCTCGTCGTTGTTGAATTACGTTTCGTTGGCACATATCTCACGTACAATAGCTCCCCAAATGGGGTCGGGTTCAGGTGCGGTGAACAAGCTGGCCAGTCTGGCAGGCGGATGCTCTTGGAGTTCAGCGTCAGGACGGTTGAACTACTGACATGCGCCGAGGCGTTATCCTGCATAAAAGTGAACTCCTGTGTACGATGTTCGCGAAGAAATGCTAGCAGATGATTTCGAAGAATATTCTGATAGTCCTGTGAGTTCATTCGACTCGTCGTGGTAAATGCAAGATGAAGGACATTAGAGCTATACAAGGCCATCTGGGAACCACCTTCGAAGATACGACTGCTGAAGACGTGCGGATGCAACCACGGATTACGCCAGCAGCAGGGAGATCCATTCGGAATGGAATCCAAATGGAATCTCTTCTCGCCATCCCTTACCGCTACAGGCGACATTTGTGGAAGGAGCCACTCATTTCTTCAGACGTACCTTCATTGGTTCCTAGATGGTCTGAGGAGACTTCTGCAGCTCTGCTGTTCTTCGGCTTGCATTCATCACGAGTCGAGTTAACGTACAAGACTATCATAATATTCTTCAAGATCATCTGCTACCGTTTCTTCGCGAACATCATAAACAGAAATTCACTTCCATGTAGGATAACGCTTCGGTACCTGCCAGTATATCAACCATCCTGGCTGAACTCCAAGAATATCCGCGTGCTAAACTGGCCAGTTTATTCACCGGACCTAAACCCGATTGAGAACATCTGCGGCATAATTGTACACCAGATATATGCCAATGGAAAGCAATTCAACAACGTCGAGGAACTTCGGAGAGCGGTCAAGGTCAATTCCGGTGATGTCCACATACCGAATTACCACCATCGCTTTGGGGCTCAAAGGGAAAACATTGGGGCTCAAAAGTTTGCAGTGCAGAAGAGCAGTAGCAGACCTTGTATTTTGCTTTCGCGTATTACGTAAGGAAATAAAATTATTGCTTAGCAAATACTGGGTTTTCAGGCCGTGTAGTGCTCGTACTGGTGGTTTCAACTTGCACTACCCACGTATTCCAAACATTCGTTGTAGCAAGTTGTTTAACTTTTTGTTCTTCAGACTTGCACGATGGTTGGAAGTTCTACCTTCAGAAATTCTGCAGTCTAAGAACAGCTTCATTTTCAGGAAGAAATTGAAAAAGATTGATGTATTACAGCTTGTAGAAAGAGGGGTTTATACGCAATAGTTTCAGATATTCGCTCGGTTTGGTAACGACGCCCGTCACATGGTTATACATGTCTTCTACACCTTCTTAATGATTTTTGGTCGCAATATATGTTTCTCTGTGACCACTATTCTCCACGACTGGGCAGTTTCCTTCACGCGTTTGTTATTCTTTACAAATTTGTTCCTTTCTTTTCTAGTGTGGTTTGACTTGATGTTGTTCCTTACCTTTGGTCTTTTTTTTTCTTTTGCGTTTTTGTCATTGCAGCTCCTACTCGCTAAGTTCAGTATCTTTTGCCATGCATTCATTAACGATTATTTCTAATATGTTTCACTCCTTGATTGACCAGCAATCAGTGAAAGATAGGGTTTCTAAACCTTAATCCAACTCCTCAAATTAGGGATTCCACTCACTGGTTGTACTAGTAGTGTACTCTAGCCTTATTAAATTTCAGCTGCTTATCCCAATTGCTGGTTCCACGAGGGTGGTTGGCATACCCGTGTCCCGAAGCTCCAGCAATGACCTATGACAACTAGCTGTTTGACGGTACCATGGCCAACTGGTACGGATAACAGCCGCTTTTTTAAATGGCAGATTACACCGTGTGCAACCATTAGTGGCATAATCTTTAACCGATTTCCTCCGATTTTCTGGGCATGGGTAATTTTCAGCTGAGTCTGGTCAATACTGTTTTTCTTTTTTTCTCACCATTTTTTTATTTTACTTGTGCTAGTATTCTGACCTATTTGATTGTTTGGAGGCGCACTCTTTGTAGTGTATAAATAAATAAATTAATCTACCTCTATATAATTGAGTTAGCTCCCTGCCCTGTAGATGATGAGGCGTATCTCACTCAGGTTGGAAACCTGGCTGAGATACGCCTCGTGGAGCCACACGCAATCTCATAGAACCCCTTGCGACGCCTCCGCGTACCTCGCGCGGGCAACGTCTGCCGTTCAACATGGAGTGTTGTTACAGCAGAGGACGCGTAGCCTCCTCCTGCTCGACACAACGGCATCTGCGCGCGTTTCTGAGCGCCTGTATCCAGAAGACGGGTTCCCTTCGCCGCACTACAATCTCCTGGAGTGAGAAGAGGAGACACCGTCGTCCTACGACGAGGGATCGTATTCAGAATTGAACATGAGATGCTGCTGAAGCAGAGGAAGCGCAGCCTCCCCCTGCTTGACACAACGGCGTCTGCGCGCGTTTATGAGCGCCTGGATCCCGAAACGGGTTCCCTTCGTCGCACCAAAACCTTCTGGAGTCAGAAGATCGAAAAGAAAGGAAGCTGAGGTCACATCGTGGTCGTACGACGACCGGCCGCATGCAGAACTCAGCATTATCCCATGTTGAACGGAAAACTTTACCCGCGCGAGGTACAACTCTGCGTATATCTCCCCAGTCCAGTATTTTCTCATGGTCAACTGTACGAGGCGTGCTCGCGAGTTCGACAGAAGTCCCATCTGAAAATTTGGTTAACACCAGGACTCAAGTCGATACCAAACGTAGTATTCACCGAGATGCTGTCTTTTTCTTGTTCTGTTAACAAAATTGTTTTGAAGATCACACGTACTTTTTGTGTAAGAGTATTTTCTGAGGAAAAAGAGAAAACCTATAACCCCGCGAAGCGGGCAAGTGCGAGACACGCCGTTAGGCGTGTCGTAGCACTTGTAAATAAATAAATAAATAAATAAAAATAAATAAACAAACAAAAAATAAGGCGGCGCGGAACAACTGGGAAATTCTGAAGAGGCTGAAAGTGTGCCAGACAGAATTTTTGAACTTGTTTCCAATCACAGTGGACCTGTAAAATATTAATTTGTAATTGTCGATCTAATAAAACGGAAGTGTCTCTGTGGTAGCGTTACAATTCTGATACAGTGGAAAACCAATAATTTCTTCTTAAAAATATTTGTATTCAGGAGAGGATCCTGATTCATTTTCAGGTACGGTTTTCGACCACGGAAACGAATGACAATGGCTGCCGGAAGGGTTTGTTACGAAGGAAGGAGTATCGATTGGCCTATCAGCAGTGTCCGAGCTATCGATTTTTGCCTTTCGCGACCCTCCGAGGTAGGAACCACGCAAACACTGCAGTTTGTGACGGACGTTACTGATCTACCAGTCAAGATCGACCAAGCTCCTTCGACTGCTGGAACGAACTCAAAGTCACCAGTGAAAGCGTGCAGAGCGAAATTCATTTTTAATGGCAATGTTGGTTTTTCCTCAAACATATGCTATTTTCCGAGAAAAAAAAACGCAGGTTAATAAGCGAAATTGATGGATTTTTTTAAACTTCCAAATTCTGAGCATTACCCACACGTTGGGAACGATGAAGGAATCACGTGTGCGTTCCCGTCGTCTTAGATCGAGAGGTGAAACGCTCAATCAATGACATGAATCAATACTTATTGATCGATCTCTTCGTAAGCTCTTCGTAACAAGTCTATCTCATGAGTATCATATATCATATACTCGTCAGTCCATGCTGATCGCTTGGCTGATTTCTATATGACAGTGCGAAACTCGTCCAGCGGCCATTAATTACGCGCGGACGCACATACAGACAAACATATGGACTAGCTCTTTTTACACATAGTTTAACAAGGCTTCACGACTTTACCAAAATTTTGGGAGTTCATACGCCAAAGAAGCAGTGAATAACATAGCTGGGTAAGTGCCACCCATTCCACACTAATATAGAATCGTAGAGCTAGTTGAGTGGCCTTCAGAACGGAACGACGACTTCAGACGACTGCATAAGGCAAATGGCAGAAGAAACTCGGTCCGGTTGTCATCAGAGCACATTAAGCGACATCAAGGAACGAGTTGGAGCGCTGTTCCAACTCTGCTCGCATTAATTGATCATTCACATTCCCAGCGGATCCGTCCGTCGGATTCGGCGTAATTGCCGTAATCTGTCCCATTAGGCACAACGTCGATCTTCTCGATCACTAATTGGTGGGGCCAAAATTGAAGCCCGCTCTTCGGTATGATGCAGGATGACTAGAACTGGTTATTACTGGCAGCTGGATATGGCAATCAGACCAGATTCCCGCATATTACATACCGTTTGAAGAGGAGAGCGGCCAAGTGAGTAGATCACGGGCGCAAAGAGTAACCAAAAATTAATTAAAAACCAAAGAAGACACTCTACCATGTGTAAAAGAAAATTGGTCCGGTAGTATGTGCATCCGCGCGAAATTAATTGCCGCTGGGTTGGAGTCACAGTGCATATTTACAGAGAATCAACTAATCGCCCACTAACAATTGCCTCGATTATGGTGAACACTATAGACAAAAAACCAATGAGATCGGCCATTAATTTTGCATCTGGAGTCTATGGATGCATATCGGGACTCCAGCACTCAGTGACATGTCTCAAGCGCTCTCCTTGGACGCTGCTCAATGTTTCTTCATCTATTGACCGTCGCAACGAACAGACATCAGACGTCAGTTCCTGCGGTCCGTACGTCCGTCCGCGAAAAATAAATGGCCGTGCATTGGCATTACAGCACAGCAAAGAATTAGCTCGTCCGTCTTCGCGTATGTCTGTCCGCGCATAAATTGTCGCCGATGAATGGTGTCACAAAGTATACACAGAATCAGTCAGGTGCATATCTCATTCTTTATCCTACCCCTCAACTCGTTCGTTGGTCCGTGCGTACGTCCGCGCAAAATTAATGGCCATTAGACTGGTGACGTCGCTCATACTCAGACACAATCAGCATTTATCGATAGAGTCGAGTTTTTCTCCAGAAAAAATAATAAACGGGATTGGATGGAAATGGCCAATGAATGGAGTTCAAAGGGGTCAATCGATCGAATATTCAATACTGATCGATATTATCGACTTTTACAAAGCTGATCATTTGTGATGGAGATCACATAATGGTCGAATATGATAGCCGTTAGAAATACTTCGTAACAGGTGGATGGATGCTCCAAGAAGTAAGATGTATCGATCGATATTATCGATTTTCATGACGAATCGTCCGAAGTGGGAATTGCGCGAATATAATGGCGGCTCTATAGGGCCCTCAACAATTGAACCTTATCGATCGACGTTACTGAGTTTTCCCAGAATATGTCGACCGCTTGAAGTACGAATCACGCGAATACAATGGCCATGAGGAACAAATAATATCGATCGACGGGTAAATATCGAGTGACGTTTCGAATTGGACGCTTGAGGCGGAAAGCACCTGAATACACTGGTTCAATCACGAGCTTCTAAAAACGTCAATTCATCCATCAGTATCGGCTAAAGATCATTGATCGTCGAATCAATATCGATCAATACTCTCGACCTTTCGAGAAAATATACATACTGCGAATATAACGACCGGTGGGTAACAACCCCGCTCAGTAAGCTGTGTTGGTAGATATTATCGATTTTTTGGATCGTGTGATGTGGCAGTCATGCGAATATAATGGCCGGTTCACAGAAGTCGAACATTATTGATCGATTACTCAGATCGGTGTCATCGACGTCTGCCAGAGTTGGCCGTTTGAGGCAGCGATGAAACGAATATGATGGCCACAAGATGTTCCTCTCACGAAAAGGACAACACACTCATCGATCAATATCGATTGATTTTATCAATTTTTGATCTAAAGGCAGTGGAAAAGAGGCTGAGAAGCTCATCTAATCGAAACTTTATGACCTGATATCATGTCAGGCGGCAGTACTTGATTTCGCTTTAAAATTTTTGACCAAAAATTAGGGGAACATGGAGTATCCGCTGGCGAAGCCGCTGACATGTGGCAAAATGTCACCGGCTATAAAAGAACAAGTTTTCCGAAACGGCGAGAATACAACTCGCCGATCGGCGCCGTTGCCGCATGAGCGCTCGCGGAATAAATTGGAAGAAAATGCGCTGAACTATGGCCTTGGAATTATCAAAGGCCATTTTTCTGGACAGTTAGAGCATCGAAAGTAGCCATATTCAGAATGTCTCACAACTCATCGAAAGGAGCCGCGAATACCACCTCACACTTGTCCTTGTCTTCGTGGATTATCGGAAAGCGTTCGACTCTGTGGAAATCAACGCCGTTTTGAACGCACTTGTGCACGCTGGTATACCATCGCCCTACATCCGACTTCTCGACGAATGCTTCTCGAACACATCGACCACCATCCAGCTGTTCGGTCGAAAGCTTAAAATTCCTATCGAGAAAGGAGTACGGCAGGGAGACACGATTTCTCCCAAGCTATTCACAGCGGCACTCCAGGATGCCATGAAGGACTTGAACTGGGACGACAAAGGCTACCTTGTCGACGGTAAACGGATCAGCAACCTTCGCTTCGCCGATGATATTGTTCTCATCCCTACCAGCACGGCAGAAGTCGAGGAAATGCTGAACGAGCACGATGTGGCAGGTATGAAGATTGGATTGGACATGAATATGTCCAAAACACAATTTATGGTCAACCAGTGGTGTGACACGGGACTCGTAAGGTTAAATGGAGTCACTCTGCAACAGGTCGACTCCTACGTCTATCTGGGAAGAGAGCTGAACATGGATAACGACCTCGCTCCTGAAATCGCCCGCAGGAGACGCGCAGCATGGGCAGCCTTCAGTTCGATTCGCGAAGTCACCGATCAGGTCAAGGATGCCGGCCTCAGGGCCTCGATATTCAACGCCTCTGTACTGCCTGCGATGTGTTACGCGACGGAAACCTGGCCCGACAACAAGACAATCGCCAGAACGATGCAAACCACGCATCGTGCACTGGAGAGATGTCTTCTGAGGACAAGCCTTCGTCAGCAACGGCAAGAGGGCCTATGAAGGTCAGAGCCAAGGGAGAAGTCGCAATTAGCAGACCCGCTGCAGTACATGAAGAAGTCCAAATATCGCTGGGCCGGACACCTGCTTCGACGAAAGGACGATAGATGGAGTCTCCGTGTCACAGAATGGCTCCCGAGAGACCATAAGAGACCACTGGGACGACCGCCAACGCGATGGGCAGACCATTCTCAAGATCTTTCGGAGTCTGCCTCACTGGATGGAAGCTGCCAGAGATCGAGCGGTCTGGAAGAGTTGTGGTCCCCGCTGAGAAGACCTCCAGCCGACAAAGGACCACCAAAGTATCAAGATAGTAAGTTAGAGCATCGTGGAACGCAAGAGACCCTAGTTAGGCAGCGCAAAAAGCAGCAATTGCAAGTAACGGAGCGCAGTAGCCCTCCAAACAGCACCACAGGTGTCTCTTCTACGTGGGAGAGCATTCATCTGATTGAATTCAGCGAACAAACGGGGCGAAAACCGGCGAGGAAACATGGAAACGGTCGAGAATACCAGGCGATGGCGGACGATTTTGGGACGAAGGAACGGGCGACGGCGGGAGAGGCGGCGGCGGCGGCGGCGGACTGGGCCTGGCCGGCGCCCCAGCGATGTAATTACGAGCGCCATGGCGCACGGCGGGCAAATTACTTACGGAATTGATCGATTGCGAGTCGTAATTAGGGTCGTTTACTGGCGAGTAATTGCCGCTGCTGCCGCCGTCTCGGTAATTAGTGAATAGATGGATATCGCCGACGGATGTGTCTCCTCTAAACGGCTCCTCATCGGCGGGCGGAATGTCATCACAGAGCAGAATTCAGCAGGCCGCTTACGTCGGACGGTGGAGTCACAGTGCGGCGAGGGTGATTCTAATCAAAGATCGCCGACTGGTGACAGGAGTTCCGCCCACTGGTGACCGGCCTTCCTCCTGTAGTTCAACAAAGACTACATGAATGGATATCGCCGACGGACACAATGTCACCACCATGGTAGATTCAGCAGATGCGAGGATAGTTTTGATAGCACCGGTAGGTGACAGGAATTCCGCCTACTGGTGATCGGCTTTCCTCCTGCAGTTCAACGGGACTCGTATCGTATACTACACGAGTGGATATCGCCGACGAATACCACTCGTCTAGGAAGCTCTTCGTAGACGGACACAAGGTCGCCACCGCAGGGATTCAGCAGCTGCGAGGATAATTCTGATAACACCGGTAGATGAAAGGAATTCCGCCCACTGGTGATCGGCTTTCCTCCTGTAGTTCAACAGAGACTACATGAATGGATATCGCCGACGGACACAATGTCATCACCGTGGTAGATTCAGCAGCTGCGAGGATAGTTTTGATAGCACCGGTAGGTGACAGGAATTCCGCCTACTGGTGATCGGCCTTCCTCCTATAGTTCAACGGGATTCGTATCGTATACTACACGGGTGGATATCGCCGACGAATACCACTCGTCTAGGAAGCTCTTCGTAGACGGACACAAGGTCGCCACCGCAGGGATTTAGCAGCTGCGAGGATAATTCTGATAACACCGGTAGATGACAGGAATTCTGCCCACTGGTGACCGGCTTTCCTCCTGTAGTTCAACAGAGACTACATGAATGGATATCGCCGATGGACGCAATGTCACCACCGTGGTAGATTCAGCACCTGCGAGGATAGTTTTGATAGCACCGGTAGGTGACAGGAATTCCGCCTACTGGTGATCGGCTTTCCTCCTGCAGTTCAACGGGACTCGTATCGTATACTACACGAGTGGATATCGCCGACGGATACCACTCGTCTAGGAAGCTCTTCATCGACAGACACAATGTCATCACCGCAGGGATTCAGCAGCTGCGAGGAAAATTCTGATAATACCGGTAGATGAAAAGAATTTCGCCCAGCGGTGACCGGCTTTCCTCCGCTAGTTCAACGGGATTGGTATCGTATACTACACGAGTGGATATCGCCGACGGATACCACTCGTCTAGGAAGCTCTTCGTCGACGGACACAAGGTCGCCACGGCAGGGATTCAGCAGCTGCAAGGATAATTCTGATAACACCGGTAGATGAAAAGAATTTCGCCCAGCGGTGACCGGCTTTCCTCCGTTATCAACGGGATTGGTATCGTATACTACACGAGTGGATACCGCCGACGGATACCCCTCGTCTAGGAAGCTCTTCGTCGACAGACACTATGTCACCACCGCAGGGATTCAGCAGCTGCGAGGAAAATTCTGATAACACCGGTAGATGACAGGAATGTCGCCTGCTGGAGATCGGCTCCTCCCCGGTAGGTTAACAGAGACTACATGAATGGATATCGCCGACGGACACAATGTCACCACCGTGGAGGATTCAGCAGCTGCGAAGATAGTTTTGATAGCACCGGTAGGTGACAGGAATTCAGCCTACTGGTGATCGGCTTTCCTCCTGCAGTTCAACGGGACTCGTATCGTATACTACACGAGTGGATATTGCCGACGGATACCACTCGTCTAGGAAGCTCTTCGTCGACGGACACAATGCCACCACCATAGTGATTCAGCAGCTGTGATGATAATTCTGATAACTAGATAGCAGGAATGTCGACTGCTGAAGACCGGCTCTTCCCCGGTAGTTCAACGGGATCTCAATCGACGCGGTTCTTTAAGTTTCTCGAAGCAGGTATAGAAATTCGTGGCAAGACCTCTGCTCTCATCCAAACCAAGGTGGTGAGACTGGTCTCTTTACCTTTCCTGTCGGGTTTTTCGATCACCCTAGGTCAACCGAGCGAAATAAATCACAATGCATAGCCTCTCAGACTTGGGTAATTAAGCCAATTGTTTAGCTACCCAAGTTTGGTTTGATTCCTAATTTGATGTTAATTGCTATTATTTGTTTAATTGTTATTTATTATTGTTAGTTATTTTATTAACTGCCCAAGAATGAATAACATTTTCAGCATTCGCATTGAAGGTTTCACCTCGAATTCTGAACAGAAATCGATATCATCGATCGATACTGGCTGGTAAATCAATAATATTCACTTGGTGTGAACTTGTTGATCGGCCATTATATTCGCAAGGTTCCACCTCGAACTGTCGCTTCCGGACAGAAATCGATACATCGATCGATACTGGCTTATAAATCAATAGCGTCTCCTTATTGTAAACACTATACTTGCATTACTACTGCTGTATGCGGTCAACTCTGCTCGAAAAATCTATATAACTAGGAAAATGCCGCTTACATGAAGCAGAAACACACATATCCCCACATCCCTGCTTAAAGCAAGCGAATCTATCCTAGTCCGGGGGGGGGGGGGGGGAGGCACATAACGAAAAGTATTATATGTACCAAATCCACTTGAGACTTTCCAAGCGGCCCTACAGAACAACTTGGGACCTAAACAAGAAAAGTCACGAAGAAAAAAAACGAAAAAATTACATTTGTCTTCGTTGCAATTGTAAGCAGGCACAGTTATGTGCCCTCCTTACCATGTTAGATCCTGGTTATAACATGTCAGCCGGCGGTCAGCACACGGCATGCCTCCATTCCGTCGCTATTTGCCAGCCGAGACGGTTGTAAAACCACGGCGATTTTTTTTTGTTTGTTCGTTCGTTTTTGGTTTCTTTTAGGTTCCAAGTCGTTCTCTATGAGCCGCTCTGTAAGTCTAATTCATTTTGTTACCTACTTTTTAGTTATGTGGCTCCCGGACTAGGATAGATCCAAGCAAGCAGCATTTACACTATCAATGAATAAAAACCGCGACGACCTAGTCGAGTGAAGGGCAATCTCTTATTTTAATTCAGTAAATGATTGTTGCCTTTGTGCGCTTGCGTCCCATTTTTTAAAATTTCAACAGTGTGTTCACTTATTAAAACGGGTGAATTAAATACTTCAAAGACAGTTATAATAAATTTTTCATAACAAATAATTATTCTAAAGTGTTGGAGAGTCTCTAGTGTAACGTGGAAAATTCTCGCTTTATTTTACATTTCTGCTTGAGCCGAAAGCGGTTTTTATGTAAGATGGAAGCTCTTGATGGATTTTTTGTTGCGTTCAAAACTCTAGCGCTAGGCGGGACTCGAACCAACATCTTCTGTTTTCTGGTCAGCGACTACGCCTTACATCACCAGCGCTGTTTGACGGAACAGAACATCCAATCGAGATCCAAGATATCGTGGATGTTCTGTTTGGTCAAACAACGCTGGTGGTGTGAGGCGGAGCATCGATGCCCGGAAATCAGAAGGTGAGGGTTCGACTTCCGTCCCTGGTGCAAGAGTTTCAGTCGTAGGCAAACATCCATCTAAGAGCACTTCTGCTTTAATTTGGAGGATGTTCAGTTTGATTTCAAGTGCGTCAAACTTGCTTAGGAGACCGTTTAATTTGATTTGAAAGGAATCCAAATGACGTGAAAATGGTGTATACCAAAACTGGTTCTAAGCTAACCTAAGACTTTAAAGTCAAAGCGAACTCTTCCAAATCGAAATGAGCTTCTTACAGGATAAACAGCAAACTCTCCAAGATGGTTAGAATAGTGCTTTGCTCACGGAAAAGTTGGTACAACTTTATTTGGCATTTTTATTTCAGCTGCCCGAATGAGTGTAATAATTTTATAATTTTTTTTTGAGAACAAAATAGCAAAATAAATTTCGATTTTTTAAAGAGCGAAACGAGACAGATATCATTTCTGTGTGTTGAAAGGCGATATTACGCCATGCAAATCAAATTTTACTTTATTTTTTGATAATTTTTTTCTCAAGAATTTCGCCGCAACTTTTACTTGATTGATAGTCGCTATCGCTAATAATCGCTGTTTACATAAAGCGTCAATGTGAGGATATGTGTGTTCTTTACAGTTGTTTTTGTTGCATCGTTTAGAGGTGTGAAACTTCACTTCACTCATGCAAACAGAAATTTCACTATTCGTCGAACAAAAATCGCCGCGTCTTGGACGAAGATTTGGCGCAGTCTTTTCTTTCGCTACTAAAAAATAACCGCCTTCCTGCTTAAAACAGGCTTTAAACCTTTATTTTTCATCAAAAAAATAGAATTTTATAAAATTTCAAACAATATGTTCACCTTATTGGGTAGGTAAATTAAAACTTTAAATAGAGTTATACTAAAATTTTCATCGAACAAAAAATTATTCTTACCTTTTTGAGAGTCTCCAGTCTAGTGAAGAAAAAGCTCATGCCGATTTGGAAGCCTTTGCTTTGATTTCAAAGTCTTATAGACTTGCTCAGAAGCGTCCAGCTTGCCGGGAATGGTGTTCAATTTGATTCGAAAACATAAAGGATAAAGGATAAAGGACGGCTTTACTCAATCCCTTCTGGGATGCGCCAGCGCATTCTACTTCTATGGGAGGTCGTGGAGGCGAAATGAATGCGTATTTGACCATACAATGACTTGCGGTGGCCAGCCGATGAACAAGTCAGCGCTCTATCCTTCGACACGTCTGGTACCAATTCACCGACCCCGGAGGGATGGAAGGCTTGGTTGGCCTGGGCGGGAGATCCGAAGCAGGAACTTTCAATTTAATGTAAAATGTTATTATTTGTTTAATGGGCGCACGTAGCGCAGTCGGAGGAGGTGCCGACTATCGCCGCACCCGATACTGGGTTCCTGGTTCGGACTAAGGCGAAATCATCAGTGACCAACTCTGTTAGTAACGGAAATGAACTGCATGAACTGCAACTATGAACGAAGGAGGGATACAGAGAAGACGAAGAGAAGAAGAGAAAAACTATTCTAGGTCAAGGGACCCATTCTAAGTAAAGATTTTCATTCAGAAGTTGAGCTTGTCGTTTGGAAATTGGACAATTTGATCAATCAAATAGCCTTAACAGGCTCAGAAGCACAGCTCGCAGTTGAAGACAGACCGCCGTAGCGCGCGGTTCAGCAAGAATAAAGTACCTTGCACTTCAATTTAGACGACAGCCGGGCGGCCGGCCGACAGATCCCCCCTTTCCCCCGTGCCTAATTAAGGTCACATCGACGTCGTTCTAATTGGATGAGTGGGAGTGTGACACTAACTGAATTGCAGCCCCTTGGAGTGCGTCTGACGAAAATGGTTCAGCAGAAGCGGAAACGTAACAGACATCGTCCGTCCGTGCATGATGGTGGCTATGGTGGACTTTGCTGACGTAGATGGGATGTTTTGAAAAAAATTCAGTAAAATTTCAGATTTTTTTCATAGATAGCCTTTTTTCGCGAATTTTGAGCATGTATACAATGGACGTATACAACAAATAAATAAATAAGATAAAAATCTGGATCTATCCTAGTCCGGGGGGCCACACAACTAAAAAGTAGGTAACAAAATGAATTGAGGCCTACCGAGCGGTTCCTAGAGAACGAGTTGGAACCAAAAAGAAACCAAAAACGAACGAACAAACAAAAAAATAAATATAAAATCGCCGCGGTTTACAAACGTTTCGGCAGGCAAAGGCGACGGAATAGAGGCATGCCGCGTGCTGACCGCCGGCTGACATGTTATAACCGGGATCTAACATGGTAAGGACGGCACATGAAGCCGCATGCCGCGTGCTGACCGCCGCCTGACATGTTATAACCAGGATCCAACATGGTGAGAAGGGCAGACAACTTTGCCTGCTTACAACCACAACAAATGTGTTTTTTTTTCGTCTTTTTCTTTGTGACTTTTTCTTGTTTAGGTCCCAAGTTGTTCCGAAGGGGCCGCTTGGTAACTCTCAAGTGCATTTGTTACATATAATACTTTTTACTTATGTGGCCCCCCGAACTAGGATAGATCCAAAAATCTCTTTGAAATCGGAATCTAGAAGCACAATGCACACCACCAATCAGTTCAGCAATGGCGCTTTTCAGCTTTGCAGCGCATCCTCTTCTTGTTGGTTCCCATGACGTGGTTCCAGTTCGATACCGAGGGCCTTCATTGCATCCTGAAGACAGTCTACCGATCTTATCGCTCTTTCGGGAGAGATTGAGACAGGTGGATCCGCTAATACCGTGGGCGTCCAGTGGTCACTGGAAGTGCTGTGGAGAACGAAGCAAATATACCACTTTAACGTCGAATTGGTCACTTTTCAAATCAAATTGAACATTCTTCCAAGTTACTTTTGAAATCAAATGAAACTCTTCCAAATCAAAATGAACTTCTTCTACATTAGACTAAATACTCTCCAGAAAGGTCAGAATAATTTTTGGGTACATGTCGCGTACGTGAGCAGCATTGGTAGGTGGGAATTCGACAGCCAATGATAACAAAACAGAGCACAGCCGAAACACATGCCAGCTCATCAGGGTACCGACTGAACATGCCCTCTCTGAACGGCATGCCCATTCAATGTGGTCTGATGCGGTTTAGGCGTTGCCACCTACCAATGCTGCTCACCTACGCGACATATACCAAAATTTTATAACAGTTTCATTTCACGAGGAGAAACACTGATTTAAACCTTGCTTGAAACAGCAGGAAGGCGGCCATTTTTAGGGCAAAAAAAAAAAGAGATTGCGCCATACACTTGCCCAAGATGCCGCAATTTTTATTCTAT
The DNA here is from genome assembly GCA_947359475.1 of Heligmosomoides polygyrus bakeri. Lineage (NCBI taxonomy): Eukaryota > Metazoa > Nematoda > Chromadorea > Rhabditida > Heligmosomidae > Heligmosomoides > Heligmosomoides polygyrus. The sequence goes on from OX375866.1 coordinate 108,036,272, forward strand.
TGGTAGCAAAATTCCGGCTTTTATGAAGTTTCACACTTACAAATGATGCAACGTAGACAATTGTAAAACACACACACACAACCTTAGTTTGATGCTTTATGTATGTAGCATTCACACTATCAATCGAATAAAAAATCGCGACGAGCTTTTCAAGTGCATGGCGCAATCTGAACTTTTAGGGCAGCATATGGTTGCTGCTTTATTGCACTTCAAAAAAAAAACTATTTTATTATTTTTCTCAAAAATAAAAATTTTGTAAAATTACTTCAACCATTCGGGCAGCCGAAGTAAAAAAAGGATTCAAAAAATATACCAATTTTTTAACAAAAAATAATTCTAACCATCTTGGCAGGGCGCGTGTGGCGCAGTCGGAAGAGGCGCGACTGTCGCGTGCACCCGATCCCTGGTTCCTGGTTCGGATTTCCCGCCCAGGCCAACCAAGCCTTCTATCCCTCCAGGGTCGGTGAATTGGTACCAGACTCGTCTGGGAAGGATAAAGTGCTGACTTGTTCATCGGCTGGCCACCGCAAGTCATTGTATGGTCAAATACGCATTCATTTCGCCTCCACGACCTCCCATAGAAGTAGAATACGCTGGCGCATCCCAGAAGGGATTGAGTAACGCCGTCCTTTATCCTTTATCCTTTAACCATCTTGGAGAGTCTCTAGTTTAACCTTTAAGAGACTCGTTTCCATTTGGAAGACATTCAATTTGATTTCAAAGTTCATAGGCCAGCTTAGAAGAGTGTCCAATTTGGTTCGAAAAGTGTTCAATTCGACAAAGAGTGGAGTCTGCCTAACCCTAGCCATGAAACAGAGCAGCTATGGTAGCAAAGAGAGCTACGACGACAGCTTCACCGCCTCCCTTAAATGGTGCACAGAAAACAAGGCAATTTCGGGTCTGCAGAAAATTGCCCGGCAATTAGACACCGTCCAAAGAAGGCCCCGTAATTACGCCGACTAATTAGTTACTGGAAGTAGTGCGAAGAATACGTGGCAGAGTCTCTCCGAGACTATTAGAAGAACTTTTTCCGAAATTTTTAAATTCAGCCGCCTCATTCACTGAACACACTGTTTGAAATTTTATTAAAATTCAATTTCTCAAGGAAAAATAATGAATTAAGCTTTGCTCTAAAGCGCAGGAAGACAGCAATCATTTAGTGTATTAAGTAAAGAGATCGCGCCATGCACTCGATTTCACCCACGCCTGTTTATAACCGTTCTTTTTGTGCCGCCTAAATCTGTGTCACATCACTCAGACCTAATTTTTCCGATTATTCAAAGAAAATTGCGACGGTCAAGTCGACTGCATGGCGGGATCCCTTTTCTTCATACACTAAACAATTGCTGCCTTCCCGCGCACAAAAACAAAGTTTAATTCATTACTTTCCTTTTAAAGAAAATTAAACTCTAAATAAAATCCCAGGTAGTGTGTTCACTCATCGAAGCGGCTTAATCTCAAATTTTTTTTTAAAAAGTTACACTGAAACTCCTTTTGAACAGAAGTTATTCTAATGCTCTCGTAGATCTTCTATTTTAACGTGGAGAAAGCTCGTTTTAATTTAAAAGACGCCCAGTTTCATGTCAAAGGCGTTAAGCTTCGTTATAAAAGTGTTCGGATCTATCCTAATCCGGGGGGCCACATAACTAAAAAGTATTATATGTAGCAAATTCACGTGAGACTTACCGAGCGGCTCCTACAGAGCAACATAGGACCTAAACAAGAAAAAGTCACAGAAAAAAACGAAAAAATTGCGTTTGTTACGGTTGTAAGCCGGCAAAGTTGTGTGCCTTCCTCACCATGTTGGGTCTGGTTATAACATGTCAGCAGGCGGTCAGCACGCGGCATGCGGCTTCATGCGCGCTATACACCATGTTAGATCCTTGTTATAACATGTCAGGTGGCGGTCAGCACGCGGCATGCCTTCATTCCGTCGCTCTTTGCCCGCCGAGACGGTTGTAAACCGCGGCGATTTTTTGTTTGTTCGTTGGTTTTTGGTTTCTTTTAGGTTCCAACTCGTTTCTAGGAGCCGCTCGGTAAGTCTCAATTCATTTTGTTACCTACTTTTTAGTTACGTGCCCCCCTCCCCCCGGACTAGGATAGATTCCAGGATTACTCTTTCGCTGGGGATAATTCTAGACCTATCCAGCGCACTTTCACAGTAAAACACTCTTTTTTTATAGACAGGCGTGAAGAACAGGTTCGATAGAGTAATCAATGAATTTGAATCGTACAGTTTTGAAAAAATGGACACATTCAAATCAAATTGGACACTTTTCAAATCAAACTGGACACTTTTCAAACCAAATTGGACACTTTTCAAATCAAATTCCACACTTTCAGGTCAAATTGGACACTCTTCTAAGCTATCCTAAGACTTCTGAAATCAAAGCGAACTCTCTTAAATCGAAACACGCTTCCTACTCATTAAACTAAGAAATCTCCATGAAGGTTAGAATAATTTTTTGATCAAGTAAAATTTTAGTATACTTTTCTTTAAAGTTTCAATTCACTTGCACAATAAACGAACACATTGTATGAAATTTTATGAAATTCTCATCTTTTGTAGCTAAAACAGTGGTTGAAATGGCGCTGCCCAAAGCAAGCTTTAGACCACTATTTTTTCTCAAAAAACAAGAATTTTATAAAATTTCAAACAATATGTTCACTTATTATGTAAGTGAATTAAAACTTCGAGAAAAATTATGCTAGAATTTTACTTGAACAAGAAATTATTCCAAGCTTTATGCAGAGCTTCCACTTGAATGAGAAAGGAGATCGTTTCGACTAAGAAGAGTTCGCTTTGGTTTCAAAAGTCCTAGGTTTGTTTAGAAGAGTGTCCAATTTGACGTGAAAACGGTATATAAAGGATAAAGGATAAAGGACGGCGTTACTCAATCCCTTTTGGGATGCGCCATACATTCTACTCCTACGGGATGTCGCGGAGGCGATCTGAATGCGTATCTGGCCATACAATGACTTGCGGTGGCCAGCCGATAAACAAGTCAGCGCTTTATCCTTCCCAGACACGTCTGGTACCAATTCACCGACCCCGGAGGGATGGAAGGCTTGGTTGGCCTGGCGGAAAATCCGAACCAGGAACCTGGTATCGGGTACAGGCGACAGTCGGCGTCTCCTCCGACTGCGCTACACGGAGGACGGTATAGATAGTTCCAAAAAACCCATGGTCAGATACTATCAGTATTTAAGTGTAAGATACCATAATGTGGACCAGCCCACCAATCTGAATCCCAATTCTCTGTCAAGCCTTCGCCGATGAACTGCTCACTTCATTCATTCGAAACTCTCATAACATTCACACGTTCTCAAGGCGGTTAACCGAGATCGTAACTGAACCAACATCTAGGGTGACAATTCGCTAATGGTTAGAAAAATGGTAAAAATGGTACTTCAATTACTGTCAATTCTCGTGAGATAGTAGGTCGTGGCAGGAAAATTACGCAGAAAGATCAGTAGCACAGGTACCACACACACACATATGGAGAACACTCTGGAAACACGACATCGTTGCGGCTATCGAGGAGCAACCAGCGGAACAAGTGACATTCTTTTGCGAAATAAATACGTTAATCATTGTACAAAACCGAGGTACGTTATGGTCAGTGCTCGCGAGTCGTATGAAGACAGTAAGTGAAGTGATGCGCAGAGGAGGTTGTACGAAAGAGCTCCATCTCACACGACCGGAAGCACAAACACACTGGGATACTCCTGTCAACAGCACGGCTTATAACCGGATCGTCGCGCAGAGCGGCAGCACGAACTCCAGAGTATATCGATCAAGAAGGGTAGATAATCCATATCGATCGCTTCCGTACTGCCGCACCGCTCAGCGATCGAAGTATAAACCGTGCCCTACAATTAGTTGCGACTGTTCAGTGAGCTGCCTGGGCTTCGTTGGTGACATCAGAGAACGGCGCATCGCCGGCTTCTTTCAGATCAACTTTATCGTCCTTGGTCGTGTCTTCGTTGCTCGCCACATTCTCCGTAGCCGAGGTGTTGCCAGAGGTCTCTGCCGTTGCTTCCGCCATCTCAACATCACCTGAAGTCGGAAACCCTCAGAATGCAAAGGAAATGACAGATGGAATGAGAGGCTGTAGGCATGTTCATACTTCGCGACGAAAGCGACTCGTCACCCGTGCAGAACATGTAAATCGATTAAAACCGATGGTCACCGCCGAAATCTGTCACTCGACCGTGGACGCTGTCGCCCCGTCGCTATTGTCGCCTGCCCATACTTCGCGCCAGCGACGAGAACGACAGGAGCGACGGACGGAGTGTGGATTACGTATTTAATTACGTACACCACACTACGTCCGTCGCTCCAGTCGGTCTCGTCGCTGCGCGTGGGTCACTCTCGTCGCTCTTGTTGCTGTCGCGAAGTATGAACAGGGTCTAACTAGCGCTAGCCATCTAGCCCTCTCTCTCTCTCTGCGACGTTAAGGTCCTGTTCATACTTCGCGACGGCAGCGACAAGAACGAAGACAGCACCCAGAAAGCATGAACAGGCGACAGCAATGATGGAAGAAGTGATGCACGTAATTAATTACGTACTCCACATTCCGTCCATCGCCCTGTCGCTCCCGTCGACGGTCCGAAGTATGAACAGGCGACAGCAGCAACGACAGCGACAGCGTCAGCGCTCAAGGTTTAACAGATTTCGACGGCGATCGCTCGGTTTTAATCGATTTGCATGTTTTGCACGGGCGACGAGTCGCTCTCGTCGCGAAGTATGAACGGGGGAAGAGATCTACCAATACCGATCATCAGCGCAGCCTAATCAATATTGGTAGATGTAACGTTGCTTTGCGCAGGAACAAAGTATAAACTCCACATGGCCCGTTCATACTCCATTCGATACTCGGCGCATCATATTGAAAATTGCCAATATCGATTAGCCGCGCGACCTAATCAATATTGGTAACTTCCATTGACGCGTCGCGCGGAAATGGAGTGTAAACGACGCATAATACTTACTGCTCGAATGCTTAAGAAAAATTCTTATAAGGACAAGTAGCTCCAAGAATTTTAGGGTTCAATCCAGCTCAATCCAACTTCCGAACTTACCAGCCTCCTCCGTCGCTTCAGCTTCATTTTCCTCCTCTTCCGGCCGAGTGTCTTCGTTTTCCTCATCCTTATCCTCATCGTTCTCCATACTCTCCTCCAGATCCACCTCATCGACATGGTTGCCTTCAGCCTCTTCCTAGAAATACAAATCATTTCCTACGTGGGTAGCTGGCTCGCCGCTATTTGTGAGGACAACTATAGCCATTACCTCTTCTTCTAACTTTTCCTCCTCTGGATCTTCGGCATCTTCCGGATCTTCCACGGGGATCAGATCCGCCTCATCGATTTCACCCTGTTCCGGCTCAGGTGGATACTCATCGGGCTGGTTTTCATCCCATTTGATTGGGAACGACGTCACGCGAAGATCATCCGTTTGAACAGTACGAGTGAGCTGAAATAGGAATCATTCATCAAGCATAAGACCCCATTATACCCAAGCCAGTGCGATTGTGACCGATATCGATCGACCGCGCTGCATAATCAATATCGATGGTTATAGACCAGCAACGCAGCGGTACAAGCATACACACGCCCAGGACGAACGACGAATCGACTAAGGCCTATGTTATACTTCGGCGACAGTGTTAGCCCTGGTTTATAGTTGCACCGCTCCGCGGCGCGGCAGCGTAGTCTGAATAGATATCGAAGGGCGGCGTGAAAAATCGATATCTATGGAGACCATCACGCCGCACCACGTGGCGGCGCAACTGTAAACCAGACCTTACGCGGGCTGCTACGCACTGCATAGCACCCCGCGCAACACAGCGTCGCCGAAGTATAACATAGGCCTAATACAGCTCGGCTAAGCCCTGGTTTAGAGTTGCGTTGCTGCGCGACGCGGCATAATAGTCGGAATAGATATCGATCGGGTGACGCGAAAAATCGATATCCGTGGGGGTCGTGGTTCCGCGCCGCGTGGCGGCGCAAGTATAAACAAGGGCTAAGGCTGGATCTATAGCTTGGCTGCCGGGCGGTGCGACAATGTGAAGGCTACAATATCGATGGTCTATGCCGACTAATCGATATCAACAGCCTTCATAATGCCGCGTCGCCAGGCGACAGAAGTACAAATTCCGCCTTGACGTAATTCGCGAGCGGTTCATCTCATCTCTGTGAGGTATAAACGGAGGAACTCTTAAAATATGCACACCTTCTCCAACAGCGGCTTAGCTGGTGGATTCTCTTTCAGCTCCGGATCTTCATAGTCATTCGAGACGAACCATCCCAAGTTGATAAACTCCTGCAATAACGGATTTGGTTCTAGACGACGCAGCAGTTACTTTTTGACGATTTAGCGTTGCTTTAAGCTGTTCTCTATACATTGGATCCGAAGTCGATTCCGACAATTTGGACTCGTCGTTTTTTTTTCAAACCCCATATAGACCGACGATCTGAATACGTCTTTCCCTCGGTTACATCACCGAGAATGCAGTTTGATCGAATAATTCCCAGATCTCCAGGCTTGGAAGAGGAAGATAAAGGTAAACTATAAGCCGAAATGAGCTACTTTACCAACCTGGAGAACAGTACACATTGGATCCGACGCCGATTAGGATAATTCGGATCCGTTACTTTTTCAAACCCAGGAGAAGTGCATCATGAGGATGGCATTCTGAAACGCCCGGATCTTAAGATGACTCACCAGGATACTATCTCAACGGTAGGTCGGAACGGCGCAAATGTTGTATATGGGCAGAACCGCCTCTCTCTGGGAAGTAACAAACTGCAGGTATCTCGACCCCAATACAACTCTGCGCAGAGTTAGGGGCGACGGAAGTCGCGGGTTGGCGCCCTGTTGATTTAGGTGCTCCACAGCTGACGGGCGCGCGCGGGATGAGGGCTCGTATCGCGGCTAAGCGCAGTGCTCATCTGGCGTAGTAGGGAGGAGCTCGGGCTCCTAAACGCGGGGTCGGGGTTTGGATCCTGCGGAGTGCGTTCGTTTTGCACTTTTGCAAGATCCATGTTTATCATATAGGTAATCCACCTAGGGGTATTATAGTGTGTTATAGAGCATGTTTACATGTAACATATGCTTCAAACTACAGATTAGCTAAAATGTTCACTTCTGCGTGTCACTTATTTTAAGCCTATTTTGTGTGAAGCGATAGTTATGTAACAATAGATATTTTGTGGCACTAGTTAGAAGTTCCGACTCCACCAACAAGACTTCGGTCAAAAAAAATTTTTCGCTGAAACTTCGTCTAGGGGGGTTACTTGGGATGCTGATCGCGAATTTGACATCCGTTTTTCACTGTTCTGTCTCTACCTGCCGTCATCGGCATAAACTTCAAGAATGTAATCATGTGCCTTCCTGTATCTATATTATTCAGCCGAATCGTGAAAACGGATGCCAGATTCGTGATCAGCACACCAAATAACCCCCCCCCCTAGACAAAGTTTCAGCGAAAAAATTTTTTTTGAGCCAAGCCTTGTCGGTGGAGTCGGAACTTTTTACTAGTGCCACAAAATATCTATCGTTACATAACTATAGCTTCATACAAAATAGGCTTAAAATAAGTGACACACAGAAGTGAACATTTTAGCTAATCCGTAGTTTGAAGCATATGTTATATGTAAACATGCTCTATAACACACTATAATACCCCTAGGTGGATTACCTATATGATAAACATGGATTTTGCAAAAGTGCAAAACGAAATCAGTCCGCAGAATCCAAACCCCCGACCCCGCGTTTACGAGCCGGAGCTCTTCCCTACTACGCCACCTGAGCACTGCGCTTAGCCGCAATACGAGCCCTCATCCCGCGCGCGCCCGTCAGCTGTGGAGCACCTGAATCAACAGGGCGCCAACCCGCGACTTCCGTCGCCTCTAACTCTGCGCAGAGTTGTATTCGGGTCGAGATACCTGCAGTTTGTTACTTCCCAGAGAGAGGCGGTTCTGCCCATGTACAACATTTGCGCCGTTCCGACCTACCGTTGAGATAGTATCCTGGTCAGACAAGGGTGATTCTCACCAGACCTGAGTTTCAGATGATTCAGGTTACTGACTTTGATCAGAAATCCGAAGAAAAATCAGTTATCTGAGTTATCCGAAACACCGGTCTGGTGAAAATCATCTTTATGAGTCATCTTAAGATTGGCTTTTCAAGAATGCCATCTTCACGATCCATTTGCCCAGGGTTCGAAAAAAATGACGGATCCGAAATATCCTAGTCGGCGTCGGATCCAGTGTATACTGTTCACCAGGTTGATAAAGCAGCTCATTTCGGCTTATAATTCACCGTTACTTTCCTTTTCCTGGAGATCTGAGAATTACTCATTCAAACTGTATTTTGGATGACGAGACCAACAGAAAGATGTAGGTCAAAAGCTGACAGATCCCAAAGCAACAAGTTACACTAAGCTGCTCAGGAGAACATCGGATAGTTCACTAGTCACTCCAAGATGGAGATATTCCACGTGGTAGCATATTTGCCACTTCGTCTTGCGTTCGGAAACGAAGAGGTATGCATGACTTCGGGGTTTTTATATCTATTTCATGCCATGGAAGCAGTTTGGGAATGAATATAAGGGGAACGGGCATATCGCCTTGTGCCAGAGTTAAGAAACCCTTGAGCGGTTTGAAACACTACAGCATTAAAACTTCGCTAGGAGATCACAACGTCCGAAGGCACAATGATGCATTGATTCAGGCGGCCACCACGATATTGGCACGCGAGAGCGACACTGCGGCACGCTGAATGCTCATGACGTTTCGGACCGCAGCCCATCACACTGGTGACGCAGGAGCTGTCCCTCCTCCCTGTCGCCAGCCTATGCTCGATCCAAAACGTCATGAATGTTCCACGTGCCGAGGTGTCGCGCTCACGTGCCAATATCGTGATGGCCATCTGAGTCATTGCGCCATTGTGCTTTCGGACGCTATGATCTCTCAGCGCAGTTTAAATGCTGGAGTGTTCAAAACCGTCTTAGTGTTTCTTAACCCTGGTACAAGGCGATGTGCCTGTTCCTCTTATAGGCATTCCCAAACTGATTCCATGACATGAAATAGCTATAAAAACCAGGAATCTATGCATTCTTCCTCTTTCGAGCGAAAGATGAGTTGGTATACATCCGCGTAGATTACCCCCAACTTGAAAAGGCATGTGGATTTAACGCTACTTGTTGCACTTGACATCAGTTCTTGTCTAGTTTTCTCAGAGAGATCTGTCATTCAAAATGAAGGGGTGCTTAAGCGGGAGGTCTCTACTGTCTCTATAACTTCCAGACCAACAGTTTCGACAAAAAGGCAGAATAACGCCATACTTGGCGTTGCCGCTCAAATTAACATCAAACCTTTTAAAGTAATCGATCCAGGATTTATGGAGGATCGAACTTGAACAAGACTAGCACTGTATCTATAACTACCTGTCCATTGTATTTACACCGAAGCAGCAGAACGGTGACACCGACAATGTCCTGCACTGGAATCTTCGTCGGATCCGGGGCGTCAACCTAAAATATTGAGGTTGACTTAAGAAATTGAGTTCTGACAAGGTTTACTTACAGTGAAGACGAATTTGTGCCTCCCTTCAGGTACTGGCCCGACCAGGGCTGAGTCCAACACCTGATCATAAGTACTGGACTTCGCCGAACCAACGTAGACGAGCTCCCATTCGAGATCTGAAAACCATGGTTCTAATAGATTTCCACGGATCTCCCTCGATAGAGAGCCTTCGGGCTCTCTTGTTAAGAGGGATCTCGGGCCGCTTGTCGCAGGGCCACGTGGCGCGTCCCCGGGTGGTGGATAGGGGAATTAAACGCGAACCAAATGCGACCGTGTACTGCCCAGAGACGCAGGTGGGATGCAGGGGATGGACTCCTTGCTCCTGCTGTGTCGGGTCGATGCGTTCCTTGTGCGTGGGAGCGGCATGTTCGTGCACAGTGTGCGTGGATATGTCCGTGACTGTGCGGATTGTAACTGTGTCGGCCCGACCAAAAGCTTGCACTCGGTAGACTGGGAGTACATGTAAGGCGATTCGAGGCCGCCTTAAGTCTCGCCCCGTCCCTTCGGGCAGTCTGGCTGGCTGCCCGGAGTACCCCGCCCGCACGACAGAGCCTGACTAGCTACCCGTGTTGTATTCCAGTCAAACACAGCAGCACTAAAGGGCCTCATTCCCCTGACCCTGAAAGAGCCCCCATTTCTGCAGCGATGGGAAGGACGAGTACGGAGAGGCTGCTAAAATCTCAGGGCCTAACCAGGCTGCGCAAACTGAGAAGGACTAGGATGACGATCTGTACTTACAACGCCCGCACGCTTGCGTCGGAAGCATCCGTCGAGGACCTGATGATGCAAGCCAGGAAGATCAAGTACGACGTCATCGGACTGACCGAGACGATAAGACACCACCCCCTACACGCCGCCTACGACTCCGGAGAAGAACTGTTCCTCGGAACATGCGACAGCAGGGGAGTAGGCGGCGTTGGTGTCCTCGTCAACACGCACTTGGCCATGAACATCGATTCGTACGAGTCTCTGACAAGCCGAATCGGACGTCTGCGACTGAAGCGATGTGGCTCCGTGCCAGCCTTGACTGTGTTCGTCGCGTATGCCCCAACATCCGACTACGACGACGAAGACGTCGAGGCCTTCTACGTGGAGCTGGAGAAGTTCTATAAGGAAGATCACACCTTCTACAAGGTGATCGTCGGCGACTTCAATGCCAAGATCGGGCCACGAAGGTCGCTGGAAGAACTTCACATCGGAACCCACGGTTTGGAGTGGAACGAGCAAGGTGAAAGGCTGTCTGAGTTTATCATGTCGACCAAGACCATCCATGGAAACTCGCAGTTCCAGAAGCCTCCCTCCCTACGATGGACCTGGGAATCCCCCGGTGGCCAGTTCCACAACGAGATCGACCACATCATCTTCAATCGCAATATTGCCTGACCGATGTCTCCGTTGTCCCCAAGTTCTACACGGGATCGGACCACCGCCTCCTTCGCGCGAGGTTCCGCTTTTCGCGTCAAGGAGAGAAGGCCGCGAAGTTCAAGAAGAGGACTCCCAGAACGACCATCAACTGGGATCTCTACACCTCTCTTGTCGGCCTTTGGGAAGATGCCGTCATGGACAACGTCGACGAGGAATACGATCGCTTCGTGCACCATCTCCACGATAGTGCTAAGGGAGCCGAGAGCTTGAAGACCACCAAGAGACGCCTGTCTCCGGAAACTCTCGAGCTGATACGCCAACGTGGAGCAGCACGAGCGTCAGGCAACTATCAACTGACGTCCGAGCTTGCAAAGCTATGCAGAGCGGCGATAAAGGAAGATCTGAAGGAGAGAAGGGCGGAAGTGTTGGCTGAAGCAGCAGAGGCAGGGCTGAGCATCCGCAATGCCCGCCGGAACTTCGCCAACTTCAAGACCAAGATGACCGCTCTCCGACGTCCTGACGGAACCGTCACCTCTTCCAGAAGGACCATGGAGAAAGTCATCCACGACTTCTACTCCGATCTCTTCGATAGCCACGTCCACCTGCCCCTATGCCATCTTTCGCAGGATGGATACGTCATCCCCTCTGTTCTCCCTTCCGAGATCCGACACGCCATCTCGTCGGTGAAGAAACGTACAGCACCCGGTCCTGACAGGATCAGAGCTGAACACCTGAAGAACCTCCCGCCAGCGCTCATCAACACCTTGGCGCGGCTCTTCACACGCTACCTGTCCGAATGCAAGGTTCCATCTCAGTGGAAGACCAGCAAGACCGTCTTGCTGTACAAGAAGGGAGACGTGCACGACATTGGCAACTATCGCCCGATCTGCCTGCTGTCCGTAGTCTACAAGCTGTTCACTCGAGTCATCCTGAATAGGATCAGTAGAACGCTGGACGAAGGACAGCCATGCGAACAAGCAGGATTTCGGAGAGGATTCAGCACGATCGACCACATACACACCATTACGAAGCTCATCGAAGTGTCGCGAGAGTACAAGCTGCCGCTGTGCCTTACGTTCATTGACCTGAAGAAGGCATTCGACTCCGTCGAGACTGAAGCGGTTATGGAAGCCCTGCTCACCCAGGGCGTTCCTACTCAGTACATCAGAGTCCTTCGAGAGCTGTACAGTGGATTCACGACCAAGATCTCACCATTCTACAACGACGTCGTCATTGACGTGAAGAGAGGGGTTCGACAAGGGGATACCATATCCCCGAAGCTCTTCAGCGCCACCCTCGAAAACGTCATGCGCGAACTAGAATGGGATGACATGGGAGTGAAGGTCGACGGCCGGCAACTGCACCATCTTCGCTTCGCTGACGACATCGTGCTCATAACACCGAGCATCACTCAGGCGGAGCGAATGCTGGCCGACTTCGATCGTGTATGTGGAAGCGTTGGACTGCAGCTGAATCTTACGAAGACGATGTTCATGAAGAACGGATGGGTTTCTGATGCCCCATTCTCGCTCAACGGAACGAACATCTCCGAATGCTCCAGCTATGTGTATCTGGGTCGCGAAGTCAACATGGCCAACGACCTAGCACCAGAGCTGAGCAGGAGGAAACGAGCGGCTTGGGGGCTTTCAAGAGCGTCGAAGAAGTCGTGAAGAAAACGAAGAACGTCCGACTCCGTGCCCACCTATTCGACTCCACTGTTCTTCCTGCCCTAACATACGCCTCAGAGACCTGGGCTATACGAAAGCAGGATGAACACGCGATCAGCGTCGCGCAGCGTGGAATCGAGAGCACGATGCTCGGAGTGACACGACTCACGCAAGTGAGAGAAGGCCTCCGGAGTTCCGAGCTTCGCCGACGTTCGAAGATCAGAGACGCTGTCGCATGGGCCAAGTCGTCGAAAATTAGGTGGGCCGGCCACGTAATGCGATTCGCAGACACCCGCTGGACGAGAGCCGTCACAGACTGGATTCCGCGGGATGTCAAAAGAACACCAGGACGCCCACCAACGCGTTGGTCGGACTTCTTCGTGAAAGCCCTGAACGACCGATATGACGCTCTTCGTGTCCCTCGAGCGAGGAGGATCCATTGGACCACTCTGGCACGCGACAGGGACGAATGGAGACGCTGCTGGCGCCCGCTCGAGCATGTCGATGATCAACGGGACGACAGGTGATACAGGTGATCTTAACGGGAAGGGAGCGCTTCTCTCCGTCACTTTGACAACGGCGCAAAATTAGAAAGGAATGTTTCACGAGACAGTGAACTAACCCACGAGTAGATATTTCTTTGCAATTTCTGAGCCCCAGCGGCCGCACTGCTTCTGTTTATTTCCCTTTTCTTACGATGCCCCTTCCCAACTAGGATGGATCCAGGGGCCAGATTCATCAACGACTTACAGCAATTTAACGGAGAAAATACAGACGAAAACCCCTGAGAGCGCGGCTTACCAAGCGATATGGTGAACCATTTCCTCGCGCTACCAGGGATTCCGGCTGTATTTTCTCTGTTACATTGCTGTAAGTCGTTGAGGAATCCGACTCCAAATTGCTTCATGAAGTAGAAAGTAAAGCGCAGAAATGTTTGGAGAAAGAGGCCATTTATCACATAACTCTGTGCTTATCAGTTCTGATTAGCCCAATACACGTGGTCAACAGCCGCTATGCCGATAAGTGCAAGGCTGATCAGTGTTGTTCATAAGGTCGACGAAATCTTGGGCTCACATCACTCCGAAAAGGGAGGTGAGTTTGTGAAACCTTCGCGAGTTTGAACGAATTCCTAATTGAGGGTGGCGGGGTATATCCTAGTCCGGAACGCGTAGTACTAAGGCGCCATCTGCGCCCAGAATCCCGCCACACTCTCTTAGTTCTTCGCATCATTTGCCAATATCTGGCGCAATGGAACAAATTCAGGGGAGGGAAGGAAGAGGCAATACTCCACATGCCCCTACCCTCCAGCTAAGATAGATCCAGGGGCCAGATTCATCACCACTTACCGCACTCTAACGTCGAAAATACCGCCAAACCCTTGATATGACATTCATTCGCATCAGGTTTTGGCGGTATTTTCACCGTTAGAGAGCAGAAAGCGGTTGATGAACCTGGCCCCTGGTAGTGTTAGACAAATGAGGCATGGTTTCCGCAGTTGGAATGGCGCCAAGACGCGTCTAAACCCCAAATTAATCCACTGTCCTAGTCGGCGGGGAAGGGCACATGGGTGTTCTATTTTTCCCACTTGAGCTTATTCGAGATATTCCTGGTGTCCCACGATATTGACTGCTGTTAGAGGAATTCAGCTGAGGTGGTGATGTGGCATGACGGTGCGAACGCAATTGTCACTCTAGGGTTGCCCCTCCGACTAGGATAGATCCTACCATCCTCCCACTGCTAGGAAAGGTATATCTGCATCTGTCATCTGTAGCCGTATTCATGAACGTTCCCGGGATCTTCCCGGCTTCCCACGGGAAGCGATCGAGGCGAGAGAGCGAGGCAGGAGAGAGGCGAGAGATGATATCGAGTATCTCCCGCTCCCGCCGCTTCATGAATACGGCCTCTGACGACTTTAACCATGGGCATGGGCCACCTCACAGTCCGCGACAGAATCACTCGTTCAAAGCATATAAATCGATTAATTCCGAGCGATATCGTAGCAAAATCGATACGCATGCTTTGATCGAGCGATCGCTCTGTCGCTCCCGTCGCGAACCATGAAAGCCATTCAGCTGCATTGTTGAACGGATTTGGCAAGTAGGTCAAAGCTGCCACGTCCGACTCGCGAGAATCCTGCCATCGTAATAGACAAGCAGTTTCTTCAGCCCAGCCAAGATTGTTTTAAGCCTTCAATGCAGCTTACGTTTCGACGTTGCCACTTTCTTCAGAGCTTGGAAAAGTCGAAGTCATTTGAGAAACTATCCTTCCAAGTGCCATTTCATTCTGCAGAAGCCCACCCAAAAAGTTCAGAGAGAAAATGGCATTTGCGAGGAGGGTAGTTTCTCAAATGGCTTCGACTTTTCCAGGCTCTGAAGAAGGCGACGACGCCGAAACACAAGCCGCAATAAACACCTCTGACAATCTTGGCTACGCAGAAGGAACTGCTCGTAGAGGTAGTCGATGCTTATCCATTATGTGCAACAGACGCGCACGCGTTAGAAGCAAAAGTAGCACTTGATTCGACAGGATTACAAGATGCAGTCCTCCCTGATCTTACCGCAATATTGAAACCAAAGTATAAATGAATGTAGATCTAGGATCTATCCTAGTCCGGGGGGCACACAAAAACTAGGCAACAAAATGAATTGATACCGAGAGGCTACTAGAGAACGAAACCTAACCCAAAAGAAACCAAAAACGGAGGAACAAACAAAAAAAAATCGCCGCGGTTTACAACCGTCTCGGCGGGCAAAGAGCGACGGAATAGAGTCATGCCGCGTGCTGACCGCCGCTTGACATGTTATAACCAGGATCTAACATGGTGGGGAGGGCGCATGAAGCCGCATGCCGCGTGCTGACCGTCGCTTGACATGTTATAACCAGGACCTAACATGGTGAGGAGGGCACACAACTTTGCCTTCTTCACAACAAATGCATTCTTCAACAAATGCAATTGTTTCGTTTTTTCTTTGTGACTTCTTCTTGTTTAGGTCCTGTGTTGTTCTGTAGGAGCCGCTCTGTAAGTCTTGAGTGAATTTGTCACATATAATACTTCTTAGTTATGTGGCCCTCCCCGGACTAGGATAGATCCTAGATTTATCCTAGTCAGAGTGGATTTCGTTAGAAAGGCGAAACAAATGCAAACATGGACTGTTTTGACTAGAAAAGTGTAAAGTCTCGTAGGCTATATCAGTGTCGTCTTTCTAAAATAAATTACCTACAATTTGGTCGTCTTCAAAAAGGCAAACTGAAGTGTCCCCCCCCCCCACGTATTATAGATCCAAAACATGTGATTTCCACAACTATTACGGTCTACTCACCATGCGGAAGGTATTCGAAGACCTCAAACGTGATTTCCAGTTTGAATTCCGCTGTAAATGTGGATGGATTGTCGAGGATATTCACCGAGCAGATGTTGACGCGCGAAGCCATCGCTCTGAAGCAGCCAGTCTGTGACGAAGTCGTATTAGCAACAAGTTGGTCAGAAAAAACGTGAAGATCCTACTATATCTTCGATACAGTGAGGTTCAATGAAGACCACATCTGCTCCAACGAAAAAACACCGTCCCTCCCAACAGGGAAAGCGATCATTTCGACTGACAACTGACACATGCTGAGGAAAAACTGCGGAAAAGAATGTCGGTGGAATGAGTACTAACTGCTGCTTCGCAGTTTTTCTACCTGCGGAGGATTCAATAACAGAGATAAAGAATAAAGGAGCCGGTATTCAATCCCTGCTGGGATCTGCCACGTATTCTACTTCCACGGTATGTCGTGGAGGCGATTTGAATGCGTACTTGGTCATGCAATGACCTGTGGTGGCCAGGGACGGCCGGTGTTCTATCTATTCCAGACAGGTTTGGTACCAATCTACCGACCCCGGAGGGATAGAAGGCTTCGTCGGCCTGGGCGGGAAATCCGAACCAGGAACCTGGTATCGGGTGCAGACGACAGGTCGGCGCCTCCTCCGACTGCGCTACACGCGCCCATACAAGTGTGACAGTAACTTCATGGAAAATAAAGGCAACCCGGTAGGTACAAAGGCTTTGCAAGGACGGAACATACTTTCCTGCTGTTTTTCTGCTATTGGGGATCGAGTTTCTCGCAATGCTGGTCGTTTTCACCGTTCAGAATACGCCATTCCCTAGTAGGTCCAGTCAGGGGTCGGATTCATCAACGACTTACATAACTTTAACAAAGAATTCACAGCGGAAAACTCAGATAACGCGGCTTATCGCTCACATATCGCTTGATAACCCGCGCTATCATGGATTCCGGTTGTAATTTTCTCTGTTAAATTGTTGTAAGTCGTTGATGAATCCGGCCCCAGGACGTCCAGTCAACCATTGAGGAGGCACGGTTGCAGAAGTCGAGTTCCTATGGCTTTCATAACTTGATGCTTTCCAAGGCTGTATCACTTGTCACCTGTCGTCCCGATGATCATCGAGTTGATCAAGCGGGCGCTGGCAGCGTTTCCATTCGTCCCTGTCGCGTGCCAGAGTGCTCCAATGGATCCCCCTGGCCCGATGGATACGAAGAGCGTTCGTTCAGGTAATTTAAATGCGTATTTGGCCTGTACTTGCAGAGGCCAGCCAATGGATGTGTCAGTGGCTTTCCCAGACAAGTCTGATACGAATTCACCGACCCCGAAGGGATGAAAGCTTTAGTTGGCCTGGGCGGCACTCGAACCTAGAACCCCGACTCGGGGTGCACGCGACAGCCGGCGCTTCGTACGACTGCGCTACCACGCGCCTAGCCACTAACGGAGCCATAAAAACTTGGAGGAAGGCCAGCGGCACGAATCAATACCGATGAACGCAGACGAATCACTGAATCGCTACCCACAATTAGTTGAAAAGTCAAGGATTAAACCTGCTTTACAACGAAATGTAAACGCTATTTGTAGCAGAGGGAATGCAATAGGTGATGATGAAATGACCGGCCATTGATCCACAGCAGAAAACGCTTTCAACGGGTTTCGACGACCGCTGACCCAGTTTGTTGAAGACCTGATTGTCTGAGGAACCCCAAAATGAACAAATCGATAAGAATGCAGCCAGCGAAGGTAATTTTCAGGACGCCAGAATCGTAAAGGAATCTGAGAAGCAGCCAAAAAGAAAGGGAAGATGCTGCAGTTCAGTAGAGCGAGGCAAAGCTGTACAGCACGGCGAAATGTATGTCAAGTACGCAGAATAAGGGCGCGTCTGAGATGACGCAATGAAGAGAAGAGCTCTAGAAGGCCTTGCCCCCCCCCCCCCAGGTTGACCCAAGCAGAGAAAATGCCTCCCCCACGAATCCGCACGCCGGCCACGAAGCTGAAAAATGACACGATTTCAAAGCGGTGCCGGTTTCCCGCGTTTAGACCTGGTAGCGGAAAACTCGTCCAATATCGCCGCCGCTCACGTGAGCCTCTAGAAAATGCAGTTGAGAAAGCTGCCGCGCGCGGTGTTCTGGACGAGTTTTCGCACAGCGCGTTTAAAGGTGCGCCAATACGGTAGCTTTTAGTCATCCCGAACCTTTAAATTCGGCACTAGTACTTCGGCTCGTGGTTCGAATACTTTCGTGGTTTTTGTTTCGAGTCGTTCCTTTTCGTGATGCCTTCATGAAAATCATGTGAATTATAGGCGCACCAAAGGTTGGGAGCCTAGGTTTCGATATGTTGGGTATATTAGGTTGGTCAGGAAGTCGTTTGACGTTTTTCTTTCTTATTTTTTATCGCCGCCAACGACGATGGCAGGGGCGGGGCCTATTCCCAACCCACGCTAGGGCACTCTCTTTCTGGATACCAAGGAATAAACACGTTCCTCTTCTCTCTGCTTCTGTACGTTATCATATAAATCCACTGAACCGCACATTTTGGTGCATCGGCCTAATAAGCCATATCGTAAGTTTCTCGCGTCCCTACGCCTAGAGCAACAAGTCGATCTATTGCAGATCGCATTCTCTATAATAAAGAGAATCGTAAGTCTCTCGCGTCCCTACGCCTAGAGCCGCAAGTCGATCTATTGCAGATCGCATTCTCTATAATAAAGAGAATCGTAAGTCTCTCGCGTACCTACGCCTAGAGCCGCAAGTCGATCTATTGCAGATCGCATTCTCTATAATAAAGAGAATCGTAAGTCTCTCGCGTACCTACGCCTAGAGCCGCAAGTCGATCTATTGCAGATCGCATTCTCTATAATAAAGAGAATCGTAAGTCTCTCGCGTACCTACGCCTAGAGCCGCAAGTCGATCTATTGCAGATCGCATTCTCTATAATAAAGAGAATCGTAAGTCTCTCGCGTCCCTACGCCTAGAGCCGCCAATCGATCTATTGCAGATTGCACTCTCTATCTAAGAGAACTACTCTCGGTTCACACCTTGAGTTGGTCTAATTACGACCACAGCCTCTAATTAAGAGACTGCAAGGCTTCCGTATGAATTACGAGGAGCAACGAGAAAAAATTCTCACTTCGTTTCTTGAAAAAGCAAGAACGAAACCCTTTTTTGAAAACAAAATGGCGCTTCATTGTTATAAGACGCCTATTGTATTGAGTGCGACGACACTCAAAAACCTGGTTGATCGGTACAGCGATTATACCGCTGTGGTAGATTTCAGTACCATAGATGAAGAGACCTACGAAAAATGCAGGTCAACCATAGCCCTCCTACAAAGTGGGGTCAAGCAGATCAGAGAGGGGCAAGAAAAGCTCCAAAAATTGTACAAAGAAGTCAGAGAAGAGTACAACAACTGTAAAAGCAGAACAGAAAGAAAGGACATCATGCATGAAATTGAGCAGATTGAAAATGAGTCGAAACTCCACACTACAATAGCAGAATCTGATGAGCTTATGTTTAAGCTCATTACGCGTGTTGACGAAGCCAAGTGCATGCGCGAGAGAATGGACGTCAAATTGGGCTATATTACGCAGAGAGCTCAACGAATCGAAGCGAATAGTTTGGAAAATTTTGAAACCAACGATCGCGAGAACAGCTGCGGTCAGAGCAACTCCGACAATGCTGCAGCGGCCATACCCGCATATTCTGCTATTCCTGATGCTAGTGGAAGTCTAAATCACACATCAGTAAGATCCTGCAGATCTATCAAACCACCTCAGGCGTCTCTACCGTCGTTCTACGGTAACGCGGAGGAATTTCCCGAGTATTGGGCAGTTTTTGAATCTCTTGTCCACAAAAGTACTGAGTTGAACGTAATGGAAAAAATACTGCTGCTCAAGGAAAGCCTAAAAGGCAGGGCGCAAAATTCCATTAAAGGAATTCGACTTGTGCCAGAAAACTACAACTGGATAGTCAAAACGTTGTGCGACAACTACAACGACAGCGCTGCAAACCGTCCTCAAATTGTTCAAAAGCTCGTGAACATGAAACCTGCGAATAGTTCAGCTGAAAGTTGCCTCTTCATATATGATGAAATTCAGGTTCTAGTGAACCAAATGGTGTCTGCCGGATACGATGTCCGTAAAACGTTCGACCCCATGTGGTCCGAGACTATTTTAGCGAAGTTTCCTCGGGACATTGTCAAAGCAGTCCTGATCCTATGCCGTACGCAATCTAATCAAAGTATTGAGGAGCTCATGAGTGCTCTCAAAAATGAGATAGCGGCAAAAAGTTACGTCGAAAGCCGCATAGGTCACCAGACGCAAGACAGAGTCAACATAGTTGCAACAGATGAGGGCACTTACTCGCGACCTCGCGACCATAATACCGACGGCTGTGTCTTTTGCCATAGGAACAATCATCTGTCGGCGGCATGTCGCACAGTATCGGATCTAAACAGCCGCCGAAAAATCATAAGAGACGGCAACTGTTGCTGGAAGTGTTTCTCGCCCAGCCACAACAGCTTCGACTGTATTAAACCAGACTGTTATCAATGTGGCCAGAAACACCACACAAGTCTGTGCTTTAAAAATGACACAGCAAATCCGAGAAACCAAAACGGCACGTGGAACCCAGGTCAGAGAAATGCCAGGGCGAACGGTCACCCTCCCAGACCTAATGGAAATCAAAACAGAGTTCAACGAAACCGCAACGATTTCAGTGATCGTAATAGAAACGTCGCCAACAACAACACGCATATGGAAAGTGAATCTCTCCAATCTAACGCTTGCGCACAAAGCCAAACAGCTTCTCAGCTTGTCCTAATGACAGCGGAAGGTAATCTTTGGAACCATAATAAAAACGAGTTCGAAAAGGTCCTTTTTTCTTCGACTCAGGTGCTCAGAAAACAGTCATTGAAGAGAACCTTGCCTATCGTTTTGGCTTACCAAAAGAGTCAACAGAAATATGCACCATGTCAGGAATTGGAGGGCATATAGAAAACTTTGAGAGTCACATAGTACTGACAAGAGTGAGCACGGTGTTCGGGGAAGAACTCGAGCTAAAAATACAAACGAAACCCGTCCTAACGAACGGATTCCCTAGTGTGAAGCTCAGTAAATCTGACATTACTTTCCTCAAGGAAAATGGAATTTGCCTAGCAAATTCAAAATTGCGTGGAGAACACCAAACTCCACACATTTTGGTCGGACTTGATTATTACCACGACCTAGTCTGCAGTCCAAGTCACGGTATGGCAACACCAACAGGACTTCATATCGCTAAAACAGTATTTGGCCCCACCATATACGGTAAAGGCCTCACATCAGTACAAGACGTTAGAAGCAACGTGAGCTACGCAATGACGTCAGTTCACGAGCAAAGCGAGCAAGAAATGCTACGTAAGATGTTCGAGTTGGATGGGCTTGGAATTTCCGAGAATGAATGCCAAAAGGAAGGCAAGGCCTACGAATATCTAGAAAAATATTCAAAAATGATTTCCTTTGAAAACGGATACATAACAGCTCCATTTCCATTAAAAACCAACATTGGAGAACTGGAGGACAACTTCACAGTTGCTATTCGCCGCTTAGAGTCTCTGCAAAAAACTTTGCAGCAAAACAGCGAGCAACGAAGTTGGTACTGCAAAATCATTGAAAAATATGTCAGTGAAAAGATGGTTGAACCATTTTCCGATTCCGACCCAGAAGCAGTCGGAAACTACTACATGCCTCATTCAGGCGTCTGGAAAGCTAATAAAAATGTTCCTCTTAGAATAGTGTTTGATGCGTCTTCAAAACGTAAAAACCAACTGTCTCTAAACGAGGTAATCCACAAAGGCGAATCATTCGTCAATAAAATCCATGACATTCTCATGGTCTCACGATCAAAAAAGGTTCTTCTGATATGTGACATTGAAGCGGCCTTCACTCAGGTGCGCCTGGTCCACTCCCACAAAGATCTATGCAGGTTTTTGTGGGTGAAAAACATCAATTTGCCTCCAACGAAGGACAACCTAATCCGCTACAGATTTAAGCGGTTGCCGTTTGGAGTCACAGCTTCCCCTAGCATATTAAACATGGCACTACTGTCTTACCGCAATGATGAAGGGTCCTCAATTGCAATTGAAATAGCTAGCAATCTATATGTGGACAACATTATGATGGTTGCCGACACTGCAGAAGAGGCGATCATGAAATATCGAGAGTCGAAACAACTTTTCGCCAACATTGGCATGAACCTTAGGGAGTATATATCCAACTCCAACGAAGTCAACTCTCAAATACCCTTGGAGGATCGACTAGACTCACACTCCTTAAAAATTCTAGGTGTCGCATATAACATCGAAGACGACTCATTTAAGGTCAGAACTCATTTCGCTCACGCGGAGAAGCTGACGAAAAGAGATATTGTCAGTCAGATCAACTCAGTGTACGACCCTATCGGTGTCGCCAGTCCACTCATAGTAAAACTAAAATCTATGATGAGGGATGTGTTCAATACTGGAACAGCATGGAAAACCGTATTATCTGAAGAACTGTGCCTTCGATGGAATCGTCTATGTAAAGAGGTCGATAACGCTCGCGTATCGATTCCGCGCCGTATAATTCAACAATCCACGAACAGTCACCTGTGGATATTCGCTGGCGCTAGTTGCTTGGCGATTGCAACCTGTGCCTATTTGCAGTGCCAATCCTCAGGGAAGATCTCAACGCTAATCAGTGGAAAAGCTAAGCTAACACCGAAAAAATGTCACCAAACAATCCCAAGACTTGAACTTGTTGGAATCCTAATGGCTTCGCGCTTGTGCAAGACAATCATGGAAACGTACAAAACCGTTCGAAACGTGTCCGTTGTATCAGATAGCGAAATAGCACTGTATTGGTTGAACAGCTGCAAAAAGGTCCCGGTTTTCGTCGCCAACCAGCGGGAGCGGATCCTCGATATTAAGACCAACCTAGAATCGCACGACGTATTGGTTAAATTTCTTCACGTTAGCACAACCCACAACCCAGCTGATGCAGGGACCAGAGGTTTAAACTCTGGAGAAATCGCCAATAGCGATTGGGTGAATGGACCGCGCTGGCTAGAAAACAGCCCTGACACGTGGCCGTTAACTGAAATCGACTGTATTAAAGTGACGGAAGAGATAGATACTGCTGATATCGTATCGCTCCCTAACATAACAAAAGCCAGCACCAACTCCGTCTATGGAGCAGAGCTTATCGACTTATCTCGGTTCTCAAAGCTGAACAAAGCCATGCGAGTGGTCGCACTCGTAGGCAAAACTTTAAGCATTGGGTTATTGCGGTGAACAAGAGCCAAACGTCGCACATCAGTACCGTCATGATATCAAAATTTGACACCTCTCAAGACATCACTTCTCATGACATCGAACTTTCCGAGAATGTTCTTATAAGACAAGAGCAGAAGGGAATGATTTTGCAAGATCTCCAAAGGCAGTTCCATAACAAAAAGGTTATCTCGGACGAAAATGATATTATTCGTCACGAGTCGCGTCTCCAGAACGCAGTGATTCCTCGTGACGCAAAATCATCATTACCATATATAATCGAGAGAGGCATGAGTCACTGTCCGACGACATGTTTGCACTCTTATGTGAAGCCAATGTGCACTCTTATGTGAAGCCAGCATGCACTCTTAAGTGAAGCCAACATGCACTCTTATGTGAAGCCGGCCGCGCACGCTGCGATGAAGCCCGCCGCGTCCGCTGCGTCCGCTACGTCCGCCGCATCCGCTGCGTTCGCTGCGTCGGCTGCGTCCGCTACGTCCGCCGCATCCGCTGCGTTCGCTGCGTCGGCTGCGCTGAAGCTTGCCACGTCCGCCGCGCTCAAGCCAGCCGCGCTCGCCGCGCCCGCCTCGCTAAGTCCGCCGCGTCCGCTGCGCCCACCGCTTCCGAGGATGTTTACTGCTGGCGGCGCATGAACTGTCGATGGTGGCATGTTGATCCCATCTAATGTGTTTATGAGCAGACTGCCAAAGGGATGCAAAGCAGAGAACATTGTGCGATTGCTCTCGGTACGGGTTCATTGACCTTCACCCTCCATTTTCACTTCATTTTTGCATCCGTCCCTAACTCCATTTTCGTCTGCATTTCTGTATTTTCACACTGCAGCTGACCTTTTCCTCACCCATTTTCATTTCTGTTTCAATCTATGCACATGCTATGGACTACGTTCCTAGCGTGGCCTGCCATACCCGAAGAGGCAAGCCTGCCGTGGCCCGCACGTCCAGCGTACGGCGCCGGCGAAGCCGGCGAGAGACCCTGGCTGAAGAAGCATCCCAAACTATGTTTGGGCTACGTTCCTAGCGTGGCCCGCCACACCCGAAGCCTGGCGTGGCCCGCACGTCCAGCGTCCAGCGTACGGCGCCGGCGAAGCCGGCGACGGAGGCTGGCTGAGGAATCATCCCCAGCTACTTTTGCACTACGTTCCTAGCGTGGCCTGCCATACCCGAAGCCGGCAAGCCTGGCGTGGCCCGCACGTCCAGCGTACGGCGCCGGCGAAGCCGGCGAGAGACCCTGGCTGAAGAAGCAAACTATGTTTGGGCTACGTTCCTAGCGTGGCCCGCCACACCCGGAGCCGGCGAAGCCGGCAAGCCTGGCGTGGCCCGCACGTCCAGCGTACGGCGCCGGCGAAGCCGGCGACGGACGCTGGCTGAGGAATCATCCCAAACTATGTTTGGGCTACGTTCCTAGCGTGGCCCGCCACACCCGAAGCCTGGCGTGGCCCGCACGTCCAGCGTACGGCGCCGGCGAAGCCGGCGAGAGACCCTGGCTGAAGAAGCATCCCAAACTATGTTTGGGCTACGTTCCTAGCGTGGCCCGCCACACCCGAAGCCTGGCGTGGCCCGCACGTCCAGCGTAGGGCGCCGGCGAAGCCGGCGAGAGACCCTGGCTGAAGAAGCAAACTATGTTTGGGCTACGTTCCTAGCGTGGCCCGCCACACCCGAAGCCGGCGAAGCCGGCAAGCCTGGCGTGGCCCGCACGTCCAGCGTACGGCGCCGGCGAAGCCGGCGACGGACGCTGGCTGAGGAATCATCCCCAGCTACTTTTGCACTACGTTCCTAGCATGGCCCGCCACACCCGGAGCCGGCGAAGCCGGCAAGCCTGGCGTGGCCCGCACGTCCAGCGTACGGCGCCGGCGAAGCCGGCTTCGAGTATGGCGGGCTACGTTCCTAGCGTGGCCCGCCATACCCGAAGCCGGCAAGCCTGACGTGGCCCGCACGTCCAGCGTACGGCGCCGGCGAAGCCGGCTTCGAGTATGGCGGGCTACGTTCCTAGCGTGGCCCGCCATACCCGAAGGCGGCAAGCCTGACGTGGCCCGCACGTCCAGCGTACGGCGCCGGCGAGAGACCCTGGCTGAAGAAGCATCCCAAACTATGTTTGGGCTACGTTCCTAGCGTGGCCCGCCACACGCGCAGCCGGCGAAGCCGGCAAGCCTGGCAAACTATGTTTGGGCTACGTTCCTAGCGTGGCCAGCCACACCCGAAGCCGGCGAAGCCGGCAAGCCTGGCGTGGCCCGCACGTCCAGCGTACGGCGCCGGCGAAGCCGGCGACGGACGCTGGCTGAGGAATCATCCCCAGCTACTTTTGCACTACGTTCCTAGCGTGGCCTGCCATACCCGAAGCCGGCAAGCCTGGCGTGGCCCGCACGTCCAGCGTACGGCGCCGGCGAAGCCGGCGACGGACGCTGGTCACCCATATACATACCACAGAAGTCGGAACTAGTCCGTCTCATACTTCAACACGTTCACTCAAATAATGCTCACTGCGGCAAGGACCATATGTTAGCTATCGTGCGACAGAGATTTTGGATTCCTCGTCTGACTGTGGTTATCATCCGGTACTTGAAGCACTGTTCTACGTGTAAAAGATATCAAGGACTGCCATTAGGAGCTCCTTTAATGCCTTCGCTGCCGTCAGACAGGGTAGTGATTTCAAAACCGTTCGAAAACGTCGGTTGCGACTTCATGGGTCCATTCCTGTCAAAATCGCAAGAAAAAATGTACGTATGCCTCTACACTTGTCTTACAACAAGAGCACTTCATTTGGAGCTTGTTGAAAACCTATCATCGGGTGCATTCCTTAGCTGCTTTATCAGATTCATCTCAAGACGGGGAGTGCCAAAGCTTGTGCGCACCGATTGCGGTACGAATTTCAAACAAGGCGAGCGCATTATAGCCACTATGTTTGAAACCAATGAGCCTACGGGTACTTCTCTGATGTCGTACTGTGCAACAGAGAAAATCAAGTGGTTATTTAATCCACCAGGTGCTCCATGGATGGGAGGCGCTTGGGAAAGACTGGTAGGATCTGTCAAAAAAGCGTTCAATAAATCCATGGGACGAAAGAGACTCAGCTTTACAGATATGTGTACGGTTCTCACGAGAATTGAAGCCATCCTCAATACAAGACCCCTCACCAAATCCAGTTCGGACGACCTATGCGTTATTCCATTGCGTCCAATTGACTTCCTTCAAGGAAATCTCAGATTTTCATTACCAGAATCTAACGACCGTATCGATCTCCTGGATCCAACATATGATCCAGATTTCATACAATCACAAAAGCAAGCGACAGAAGCATTGCATTATTCCGAGAACATAGCTAATAAGTTCTGGGAAAACTGGAATACACTGTATCTAATGTCTTTAAGGGAAACGCAAAAAGTGATCCTCAAACAGCCAAGACACTTGAGCAGAACGTGTCCCTATGTAGGCGAGATAGTCATCATCGAACAAGAGCTAATCCCTCGAGGAAATTGGCCCTATGGCAAGATAGTCGATATCATTAGTTCTGCGGACGGACTCATAATAAGGTCAGCGAAGATATTGATGCCAAACCACAAGGTCATCCACCGGCCTCTTAACAAGTTATATCCTCTAGAAATCCGTGCTAATGTCGAGCCCAGCAATGAAGAAGTAGTCAGAGCTGTGACTTCAGATACATCAGAGTCACCTGTGGTTGTTCAAAATGAGAAGCGACCAATTCTTCCGCGAAGCTCAAAATCAAGAGCTTACGACTTCTTCAGAAGTATGGAGACCAGTGTACTTCACTCACGTCCAACAACAATTAACTCAACATTGCTACTTGTCACCCTACTATCTATCGTGGCATCGCCAGCACTCGCGGCTCAAAATTCCTCGATACTATCGTGCAGTAGAGGAATTATCAGTATTCCACCAATAAGTGGTTGGTTCGAATTATGCCAACACACAGTGGAATTTGCTCAACAATATAGTCGCCACCGTTATTTACTACAGTCTCCTACCCGATGGGTAGGTCAGCCACTCCCTCCTCCTAGAAATGGGAGACTTGAGAGTCGAAGAAATCGCTGATCGCCTTTTCAACATCTTTTTTGAATGATTTTTTTTTCACTAGCAATGCCTTAAGATGGCGAAATAAGTGATAGGGAGGGAGAGGCAAGGACTGGGGATCCTAACCCTAATCCTTATCGGAGGGATGGGCACATAGTCGTTTACTGGTTCACGTCTCGATTCCCAACCTTGGTTTCTACGAGGACCTCGGCTGCTGTCCCATGGTGCGAGACCTTTCATTTAAATTCAGGGGATGTGGTTCTGTGACATGGGACGGCGAGCGCAATTGGTACCTTACGGTTGCCCACTCCCGGCTAGGATAGATTCGGTTAGGAGAATGGGGTGGGTGGGGGACCATATCACAGTCCAAGGGCCAGATTCATCAACGATACCGCTGGTATCGTCTTACCGCGGATTCACCATACCGGCCTACGTAGTATGTGATACAGAGAAATGCAAAGATGCAGAGACGACAACCGATATATCGTTACCGGCCGGTGAGCGGTTGATGAATCTGGCCCCAGGTCTTCCAGTTTTCACATATCTCTTCAGCTATGTGGGCCGAGCGTTGTTTATTTATTCATTTATTCCTAGTGCTTGATAAACTTAGGGCCTGTTCATACTCCGCGACAAGAGCGACTCGTCGCTCGTGCAAAACATGCATATCGATTAAAACCGAGCGCGCGCCGCCGAAAAGTGTTCATACTCGAGCGCCGGCGCCGTCGCTCCAGTCGCTCTTGTCGCTCTTGTCGCTTTTGTCGCCCTTGTCGCCTGTTCATACTTCGCGCCGGCGCCGGGAGCGACTCGGGCGACGAACGGAGTGTGGAGTACGTAATTACACCGCACTAGTGCTGGAAGGCGCACTAGTGCTGGAAGGAAACGATTTCTGTTCGGACGTTCTTCATACAGAGGCAAGGAGTACTTTTATGTCTATTTTGAGTGCCAGACTGACGATGTAGGTAATATGATTGTTCGCTTCCGTCTGTTTCAGTTTCTAACAACTTTTTTGACTAGAAATATGTCTGTTTGCTTGTGTTTATCTGTTTCCGGAAACTTTTTACTAATACAACTGTTTGCTTGTGTCTGTTTCAATTTCCAAAAACTAATGCAATTGAGGTTGAAGTTAGACGTGAAGACCTCTATTCACTTGATATTTTAGGCCACGAAGTTATGGTGCAATTACGTACACCACACTACGCCCGACTCCCCAGTCGCTCTTGTCGCTCCAGTCGCCCTTGTCGCTCTTGTCGCCTGTTCATACTTCCGCGCGCTGCGCACGCCACGCGCGCTGCGCTCTTGTCGCTGCTGTCGCGAAGTATGAACAGGCCCTTACAACCGGAAAAAACCGAGTTGTCCACCGTAGTTTCGGAGTGAGATTCAGGGAAATCGTTACGGGACCAAGTAGTTGCCTATCCCTCTGCTAGTCAGTCGCTGCAGGTAGTGGTATTTGCGTGCTTGTCCGGCGCAAATAGGGTCGGGGGGGGGGGGGGGGGGAGCTTCTGATAATCAGAAAATCCCATAGACGTCGTTAATGTCCCTCATCCCTTGCTCCAACGTATAGAGCCTGTAATAAGGCGCTCTGTGGCTAACGAAAACCAGGTTTGAAACGCGCGGCTGTGGGCATTGCGCACCAGACAACTCGGACGGGTTCTTTTCCGGTTGTAAGTGTATCGGCGAGTCTTATTCCTGCACAAGAACTGCGCTTGAAACAAAAGAAAAACGGCGCAAAGTGGCTCGAAGGGGTCGCCTTGTATTAAGTGGTTATCCGCCGTGGTAAGAAGGCACATGAGTGCCCAATTACATCAGGAGCCAGGTTCCTCAACCGCTTACCGCCCTCTAACTTTGAAAATACCGCCAAACCTCCTGATATGACATTAGCATCAGGTTTGGCGGGACTTTCACCGTTAGAGGGCGGTAAAAGGTTGATGAATACGTCCCCAGAAATAGCCAGCATGGTTCACCACTGGGGTAGAACACACCAGTGCTGTGTAGAAATTGTCATTACGTTCAAAACAGAACGCCGCATGGGCCTGTTCATACTTCGAGCGGCAAGAGCGACTGGGAACACGGAGATAGTGTGGTGCACGTCAATAATTACGTTCTCCACACTCCGTCCGCGACGAATGTAGTGTGGAGTATGTAATTACAGGGTGCGCCAAAATTATGGCGACAAGGTATTCGAATCGCCGAAAGCGAAAATAAGGACTTTCAAGAATCAACGAAGCGATAACGTTTATTAGTCCATTGTGAACTATAAACAACATTAAGATTCGAATACATCTCCATCGCCGTAGATACAAGCTTTGAAACGCTTCGGCACAGCATCGACGGCGGCACGCAAGTATGGCGCGTCGAGCTCATTCCACGCCTTCTGAAGAGCTTCCTTTTAACACATTCACGACCAGAGCGTTTTCGCGCCCAGTGCGCGCGACGGCCCGCGGCTTTTTTGGCGCGTGCGTGTGTTCACTCATTTGCGTGGACAGGAGCTGAAAAAAGACAGAGTCTTAGAAAACGTAACTGTAGGCTCAAGAAAAGTCCAGAAGAACTGCACAGCTTGCTCTAAAAAAACTGAGTAGCAGCCTGGGAAGGGATATTGCCAAGAAGAAAGGATAGTCCATACGCGCTGCACCAGTTGCGAAAAATGTGTTTGTTGAGATGCTCCAACGACGAGAAGTGTTCTTGTTGAAAGTTTGTACAATGTCATAATCATTCAGGGCCTAGGTTGTTTTATTTAAGAGTTAAATTCATATTTCGCCTGTATTTAGTGCATTAATTCTGGTCTAGAAGTATGTGCGCTTATTATGTCTCAGTAGTGGAAAAAGTTCTTGTCTTGTTAGTTACGACAAAGCCAATCATTTTTCTGTCTACGCAAGCCCAACATTTTTTGTTACTATAATTTGCGAATTTGAGAAGAAAATCAAACAAAAACATCAATAAACAAAGTTCTTCCCAAAACTCCCCCGTCCACTCAAATGAGTGGACACCGTCCGTCGCGCCCTCTCCGCTGTCCACTCATATGTGTGGACATGGTCGCGAATGTGTTAATGAATCCATGGAGCGGTGAGGTTTCTGGCAAGCGGTGGCTTCCAGAACTGCCCAGACGGTGTAATCCATCAGATTCAAATCCGGAGAGTTGGCTGGCCACTCGTGGAAGCTGTTGAAGTCCGAAAAGTTCCCTTTGCACCAGTCCTGCACCATTCTCGCTCTGCGAGCTGGAGCTCCGTCCTGTTGGAAGGTCCAGGTTTCCAAAGTGAGCACTAGCCCATGGTAACAGGTCGGCTTTCAGAAGGTCCAAATAGCCTTGCTTGATCTCCGTTTCTCGCGACATCCGGTGGACCAAGTTCCTGTGAATTCGTCCAGGTACCTCCTGATGTCGTCCGTAGTGTCACAGATAGGTGTCTTCCTCGTCCGGATCTATCATCCTCGGTTCCCAGGACTTCTAAGCGTCTGATGGATCTTCAGTGGATGAAGCACGGTGGCAAGAACGTTTCGACATGTTGAAAAAAGGTCAATGCCGATCAATGCTTGATTGAGATAAGCATAAACAGATTGACGCAGTAAAAACAATAAAGCTATAGAAAAAAGCAGACGCTGCGAATAGGAGGTCGAATGGCTTACGCATGTGCTGCCGCCATAATTTTGGCGCACCCGGTATTTACGTACACCACACTACTTCCGTCGCCCCAGTCGCTCGAAGTATAAACAGGCCCTGTGGGACTGCTTAC
Source organism: Heligmosomoides polygyrus bakeri (assembly GCA_947359475.1). NCBI lineage: Eukaryota > Metazoa > Nematoda > Chromadorea > Rhabditida > Heligmosomidae > Heligmosomoides > Heligmosomoides polygyrus. The sequence goes on from OX375866.1 coordinate 108,067,275, forward strand.
AAGGTGACCCCCTCCGAGCCTCTTTGCGCCAAAAATTACAGTTTACCACTAGATAAGGATTTGGTGTGAACAGAGTAAAAACAAACAGAAGTGCGTCAACAACATATTGAGAGCTGATTTCCATTCCCAGTAAAAAGAAGTGGACTGGAGAGCACGACCTGCAGGAAACACATTGGGAACGAAGCATGAAAGGAAGGCGGATGACATTGGGGAACGCTATTCACTATGAACGGCAGGGCATGTGGAGGAGATTTCATTCGACGCGAAGCCCAGAAGCAGGAAAGATGCACTTATTGGGGAGAAGGCCGGTTTTGGCTTGCGTCAGCTGGTCATCTCTTCACGGGGCACGGTGCGTGTTGGAATCGTAACTCTTCCACAAAGTCCTTTCAGTGCGAGCGCATTGTCGCCGTTATTCATAGAAGGCTTGTTTCTTATTTGTCTCGAAGATTTGTTTATTGTTTCATTGGCACTATTGTACTTTCGGGACTCCAGGGGACGAGGAGAGGTCGAAAATTTTTTTCCCCAAACCTCGTCCAGGGGGTTATTTGGGATGCTGATCACGAATCTGACATCCGTTTTTGAAATTTCGGCCGATTACGGTAGGTTACGGTAGGTACCGGTGACTAAGGCTGTCGAGGTCATAATCACCGGTTTCGCCCAAACTTCGCCTATGGGGTTATTTGGGATGCTGATCACGAATCTGACATCCGTTTTTCGTTTTACGCTGGAGTACGGTAGGCTACGGTGGGTATCGGTGAGTAAGGTAATGGTCACCGATTGCGCCCAAATTCCAGCGTAATACGAAAAACGGATGTCAGATTCGTGAACAGCATCCCAAATAACCCCCCTAGACGAAGTTTGGGCGAAATCGGTGATTATGACCTCGACAGCCTTAGTCACCGGTATGTACCGTAATCTACCGTACTCCAGCGTAAAACGAAAAACGGATGTCAGATTCGTGATCAGCTCCCCAAATAACAACCCCCTGGACGAGATTTGGGTGAAAATTTTTTTTCGACCTCTCCTCGTCCTCTGGGAGTCCCGAAAGTACAATAGTGCCGAAAAGTGTTGAGAATTCTTAGTATGATTGGGCTCAAGCATTTTGGGATGTCAGAAGTTACGGTAGGTATTTCTCATGCTCATTCTGAGTGTTCTGCTTTCATGTAAAAGATTTCAATAAACCTTTGCGGGGCTGGTGCGTGGCCGCCTCCCCTCTCGAAGCCTGCAGTTGCTGGGTCACGATCTGAAGGCTTTGAGATAAATTCGTCGGAATGATGGAGGTCCCGTGGTCAGACATACATAGCTGACATGTTCGGGCTGCTCTCTCACGACTTGGATAGATCCGAGACATAATTTGGGAGGAAATTGCTAAAAACTGGGGAAAATGCTAGAAAACACAATAGATAATTAACGATGCATCATCCATGACCACTTGTTGCTAATGTGGACAGGTGCCCGTGGTCCTGCAACGAGTGCACGGGAATCTAAAACAAACCTCATCCAATTATCCCCAAGGGTCGGATTCATCAGCGACTTACGTAACTTTAACGGAGAATTCACAGCGGAAAACTCAGATAACTCAGGGCCGAAATCCCTGATAGTGCGGCTCATCGCTCACCATATCGCTTGATAAGCCGCACTATCAGGGATTTCGGCCGTAATTTTCCTGCTAAATTGCTGAAAGTCGTTGATGAATCCGGCCCTTGCTGGAGATTTCGCTACGCTTTATAAAGTCGCTACTTTTCGTGCAGCTGTTACATTTTTATGTCCCGATTCACGTAACTGTTCGAACAAATCTGTGTTACAAGTAATCTAAGCGCTCAGATCTTTCAGAATGGGTGACAAGCAGCCGGTATTTGTGGAGCCGATCAAGGCCGGTCCTCGGACTGACCAAGAGCTGATGGCACACTTGGCAGCTCAGGTATGCGACACACTATAGAGTTCTGTTCTTCTTACTGTAGGGCCATGGTCTTAAAATTAGAGCTTAGTCGTGAATTTGAGTGAAAATCGCAAGATTTGGTCCATACCTAGGTTGGAGACGGACGATTGTTCAAGATGGATGTCGACTACTCGAGTCAAGTTGACGAAGCGCTTCCCAAGGCAGATGCTATCGCTGCGGTAGGTTTAACAATGCATTGATCACCTTATAGTATGAATAAAGAGGGGATAATAATTACATTTTACGTCGTGAGAGAAGTGGAGATAATGGATCACAAACCAACAGTACCAAACACTGTCGCTTTAGTGGAAAAATTAGACGAAAGTTGTGAGGTAGATGAAACATAGGAGGTGGTCATTAGAAATTAAGAATGTTTTCCGAGGCCAGTTGCTTGAAAGGAACAAAATTGGCTGAGGAGTAGTTTAGCCCAGCTCTTATGGAAACGAATATGGATCCAGCTTTTACTGCAAACGAGTGGGTTCGAATACTAGCGCTAGGCCCAAATTTGTTCCTATTCCAGATCTAGGGATGCGAGAGTAGGAATGCGAGAGTATGCCGTATCTAATCATTAAGGTCGACATTTTTCACAGGTCAAAGTGGATCTATCCTAGTCCGGGGGCCACATAACTAAAAAGTATTATATGTGACAAATTCACTCAAGACTTACAGAGCGGCTCCTACAGAACAACACGGGACCTAAACAAGAAAAATCACAAAGAAAAAACGAAAAAATTGCATTTGTCACGGCTGTAAGAAGGCAAAGTTGTGTGCCCTCCTCACCGTGTTAGATCCTGGTTATAACATGTCAGGCGGCGGTCAGCACGCGGCATGCGACTTCATGCGCCCTCCCCACCATGTTAGATCCTGGTTATAACATGTCAAGCGGCGGTCAGCATGCGGCATGACTCTATTCCGTCGCTCTTTGCCCGCCGAAACCGTTGTAAACCGCGGCGATTTTTTTGCTCGTTCGTCCGTTTTTGGCTTTTTTTATGGATAGGCTTTGTTCTCTAGGAGTCGCTCGGTAAGTATTAATTCATTTTGTTGCCCAGTGTTTAGTTATATGCCCCCCCCCCCCGGACTAGGATAGATCCGGCTGAAACCGAAGTTCAAAAGTTCTTGAAGAAAGGCATCTTAACAAAATCGTTAAACCAATACAAAAAACTTGTTAATAGATACCTCCATGTGTCGGATTCATCAACGACTTACAGCAATTTAACAGAGAAAGCACAGCCGAAATTCTTGATTGTGCGTCGAAATGTTCTACCGTATCGCTTGCTAAGCCGTGCTATCAGGGATTTCGGCTGTACTTTCTCTGTTAAGTCGCTGTAAGTCGTTGATGAATCCGGCCCTCGAATGTTCCTTAATAGTGTGCTTCCTTCTATTGCTGTTGTCTGTCTTCGTACCCAACAATATATGTTTTATCCGTCCTGTTCTGATTTTTAACGTACATGTTCTGTTTGTTCTGTCTTTTGCGTGGATACCCATGTATAAATAATTAAATAAATAGGTTTCCTGGTAAAATTATTTTGAATCCTTTCAATCCCTTCACTATCCTTTATCTTCTAGGGAGGGAAGACTGTGGTACCACATTTTAGAATTGGGATTAAGTTCCAAATTAGCCTCGGGCTGGCATTCTTGGCACTTTTTCTGTTACACAATTATTATAACGTCCTAGACGAGACTGCATACATCTACTATATCATCACCTTATCTTCTTTCTTATCGCATCACTTAGTTTTAGATGACCTTTGATTTCACATAATGCACTACCAAGACCTAGCCCATGTACGAGGCGGCTTGAAGGCCAGCTCTCTTCAATTCTCCTAATCCCTGTCCATTTTTAGAAAGGTGACGTAGCGGGTGCGCTCGACTCCTTATCGAACCTCGAGAAGCTTTCTCGTCTCGGATCCGACATGAAAAGTAACACAAGGATCGTTCAGCATATGGTAAGAGCTTAGGCACGGCTGTGTCCTAATAACGACTGATGAGTGCTTTCTCATGCATTTTTTGTTCAGCAGAAGCTCTAATTCCTTAGTAATTCAGGTGAAACTGTGCTTTAACGGAAAGAAATGGGATCTGTTGAACGACACAATCCTCACGCTGTCCAAGAAACGACTGATTATCAAGATGGCGATCGCTAAAATGGTAGGTTTTTACAGGTTTCGTTTGTAGTTGTGATGCATTCAGGAGCCGGATTCATCAACGACTTACAGCAATTTAACAAAGAAAATACAGTCGAAGTCCCTGATAGTGCGGCTTAGAGTGAGAAGGTGAACCATTTCGCCGCGCTATCAGGCACTTCAGCTGTATTTTCTCTGTTAAATTGTTGGAAGTCGTTGACGAATCCGGCTCCAGATGATTTGGCTAGAAACGTAACGGGGATTTTACTTTGTTGTTGTTGCTCATATCTGCAGAATTCAAGTAAAGCCTATCATGCACTTAACAGCTCGCGTAGAAGGGCTGTAATGGCTTCTAGGTTTGCAGATCAGGGTCTTAAGGCCTCCCCTAGAGGTTTTTCCGCAGCACAGCGTACTACAGTTATACGATAAGTGCTTCACGCGCGCAAATTTGGACACTATTGTGCTTCAAACCTCCAGAGAGCGAGGAAAGGTAAAGAGAGTTTTCGTCTAAACTTCGCCCAAGGAGATTATTTGAGGTACTGATAACAGATCTCACATTCGTTTTCGGAATCTCAGCCGATTACTGTATGTTATGGTAGGTGCAGGTGAGTAAGGCTGTTGGGATCACTGATTTCGTCCAAACCTCGTCTATGGGGTTATTTGAGGTGCTGGAATCTCACAACTATTTTTGAAATTTCGGTCGATTACGGTGGGCCGATTACGGTAGGTGCGGGTGGATATGACTGTTGGGGTCATGACCCCTGATTTAGTCCAAACATCGTCTATGGGGGTTATTTGAGGTTTCATTTTGAAAATTCGGCCGATGACGGCAGACAGAGAGAGAAGGGTACCGGCAGAAACACTACGGAGTGATGCTCACCTTCGTTTTCTTTTTTCTTTTCTTCCAGCTAGGCTGGCAAGTCAAATATTTTTAGACCTCATGTTTCGACCGTTTCGTTGTCTTCAGAGATACAGCTTTCCACCACAGTGTAGCGTGTCGCTACCACTCGGGTTAGTAGACTATTAGCGGAAGCGATTTGCTAATGATCTACTAACCCCGAGTGGCAGCGTCATCGCGAAGTTCTGTGATAGAAAGCCGTGCCTCTGAAGACGACCTAACGATCGGAACATCGGGCGTAAAATATTTTCGCAAAGGAAATAGCGAAAGTTAACATCGATGCCGTTCAAGATGAGAGGGCCTGAAGACTCTGAAATGAGTTTCTGCATTGAAATTGTGAAGAAGATTCTTACCTTTCATAATAGCTGCGGCTTCAAAGTGAAAACGTGGGTGTTAGGTTATTGTTATCGTGTAGTCTTCACGACCGGGACAGGTTTAATCACCCGAATCTACCATAACCTACAGTACCCTACTGAAGTACTAAGAAAGGGTGTCAGATTCGAGAGCAGTACCCCAAATACTCCCTGCGAAACGTTTGGTCGAAATCACTGATCATGAAACTTACATCCTTGCTCATCCGCACCTACTATACACTACCGTAATCGGCCAAAATTTCAAAGTCTAGTGTCAGCTTCGTGATCAGCACCACAAACAACACTATGGGCAAAATTTTGGCGAGAAATGTTCTCCGACCTGTAAAATACGGCGCTATCCAAATTTGGGTGATTTTTAGTGATTTTCCTCCTGAAGAGAAACGCGTTTTATATTACAACCTCAAGATTATTCATTCTATTCCGTTGCTGCTTCATAATATGAGCTGAGTTCTGCAGGTTCGCGATGCGTGCGAAATGGTGGAAAAGATGCCGGATGAAGAGACGAAGATGAAACTTGTCGATACGCTGCGAACCGTTACTGCTGGAAAGGTACGTGGCTTGACTTCTACGCTGACAGAGTTGCTTTGCCTGCCGCTGAAATAATGGTTTCTTTCCCTTTTTTTCTGAAGCACAAATGTAAGTCAGGGCTGTACTGAGCCGGCCATTATTTTTGCGTCGTCCCGCCATATCATTGCTTCGCTGCCTTCCAGATATACGTGGAAGTCGAGAGAGCTCGTCTGACGGCGCTAGTTGTGAAGAAACTGGAGTCCGAGGGTAAGGTTGAGGAGGCGGCGAATCTCATCCTCGATCTGCAGGTCGAGACCTACGGATCCATGGAGATCAAGGAGAAGGTTTGTCCTGGTTGGATCTACAAAATCCTCTGCCAGCTCAACTAAACCGCGTTCGTTTCAGGTGGAGTTCCTTCTGGAGCAGATGCGGCTATCCGTCGCTCGTGCGGATTACATTCGAGCATCGATCATTTCCAACAAGATTAGCACGAAGTTCTTCGCAAGTGATAAAGATGATGTCAGTAGTTTTACTTCGAACAGTAGTTTTTTTACAACGTTTTCCTAGTCGGGAGGACATACTAGCTTTTTAGTATGCTCGCCCATCTAGGCAAGCACCGTTTCCAGCAAAATAGCGTAGCAGTCTATGACTGGTCTACTAGAGGATACATACAATCCTCACTTTTTGTGGAAGTTTGTTTTAAAGCCAGTCTTGAAAGAAAAAGACCAGCGGCTGAGAAAATGCGACGCAGGCAGTTTCTGACTGGATGATTTGCATTGAGCTCCCGTGAATAAGTGGAAAATTAACCATAAGATTACAGACCAATGGCTTATTACATTTGCATTTGTTGAGCCACGGAATTACTACTGTTCTATTAACTTATATTAACAGGGAAGGGTCTCGGACATATGTCTGAATGACGAAGGTTAATAACTCCGCGAAAATCTCCACTATACGAAATTATGTTCGATTTTTGTGGAGTTCTTAGACCTTCCGAGATAGGACCTGCCTAGTTTGCTATGCTATTTGATGTCGCACACTCTCACATGGCAACACTTTCCAACATCGAGTTATGCAGAAAATGGAAAAAATACTGTTCCACCGACGAAGGGTCAGGTGTGACATTGCAGTATTTTTGTATTTTTTTTATATTTATTCGATATAGGGAAGGTATAGCACAGTGCGACAGTACGATTCCATAGTTAGCTTTCGCTTTATTCGCCGCTACTTTGCAAAAATGGAATATACTATTTGAAAGGTGGAGATTCTCGTAATGATGTTACATTGGCCATCAGAGATGCGGCTGAAACCTTAATCATTTTGAATTTAGGTTGGACACTTTCCAAATTAAAATCGACGATCTTCAAACCAAACTAGGGCACATTTTAAGAAATAGCAAAGCATTGATATATTAGGTTGTAACGAAATAAATGGCACTGAACCACTGTAAATTTAAAGAGTTAATATCTCGGCTTGTAGGCAAGTTTATTAATCGAAATAAAAACCTTCTGATTCTACACATCTTTGCCAACGTGACACAAGCTTTTTTATCCCAGTAGCATAGAAATCAGAAGTTCTGGAATTGACGAAATCTTCGAAGGCACTTTCGGCATCCTGTTGGTATTTGAATATTTTCCCTACCGAGAAGTCGCCAAGATGCTTGAAGAAATGGTAGTCTGTTGGGGAGAGGTCGGGAGAAAACGGAGGATGTGGTAGAGTTTCAATGCTCAGCTCATTCAATTTCTGCAACGTCATTCGTGCTACATGGGGCGAGCATTGTCGTGCAGAAGGAGAACTCGCCTTCGGTTTACCAAGGCCGGCCGGATATCCTTCAACTTTTTCATCATTTCTTCAATTTCAATGCAGTACTTCCCTGCCGTGATGGATTCACCGGGAGGGAGGAAGCTGTGGTGAATAATTCCCAGCGAACACCACCATACTGTCACCATCACTTTCTTTTGGTGCAATTCCGGCTTCGCAAAAACCTTGGGGCTCTCATCGCTGTCCACCCGCTGTGCCGATCGTCGCCTGTTGTCGTACATTATCCACTTCTCGTCACAGGTTACGATGCGATCAAGGAATGGGTCCGTTTCGTTCCGTGGAAGCAGTGCGGACGAGATCTCATATCGTCGGTTTCTTTGCTCCTCAGACAGCTCGTGAGGCACCCATCTTTCCAGCTTTTTGGTCTTTCCAATTTCCTTCAGATGCCGGGCAGCTGTGTTGTGACTGACGCCAAGAACCTTCGCTATCTCCCTGGTACCTTTGTGTGGATCCTCCTCTACCACATCTCTCAGCTTGTCCTCATCAACATCACTATGCCTCCCACGACCTTCATGTTCTTCCAAGCTCTCATCTTCATTCCGAAACTTCTGATACCAACGATACGCCGTCCGAATTGTGGAACATCCTTGACCGAATGCGGCGTTGATCTTCTCGTCCGCCTCCTTAGCTGTAGTGCCCAGCTTGAATTCATACAAGTAAATGCCTCGGATTACCCTTTTGTCCATCTGCAAAAAAGTCAATAAAACTCCAAAGTTTTCCCACTTTTACATAGAAAATTTGGTACTCTCCGGTAGAGCAAAGTTTGCGCTTCTAAATGATATGACACTTGTTGCGGTTTGTTCTTGATCAAACGCGTAAAGACGCGCCAAAAAAGCCAGTGCGCGAGCCAGTGCCATTTAATTCGTTACAACCTAATAAAAAGTGTGTTTGGATTGAAGATGCTGCAGTAGTCTGTAAAAGTGTCTTTTCAAAAGGAAACCGGACCGCGATAGGATTTTTAAACCACATTTGGACCAGAACGCAGGTAGATTTTTTAGGTCCAAGATCTCAAGATACGATTCTACAATCTGATGATAACGATTGGCCTGCAGGACTCCAAATACCTGGATGTGTGCAGGCATTATAGGTGAGTAAGTTGGGCCAACGTTTGGTTTCACCATTCCTGAATAGATTTTATTGTACATTTATTATGATGTTTGTTTATTGTTTTTATATGTTGTCCTATTTATTTTTATATTGTTATTAGTATTTTCTTAATTGAGTGGGTTTGCTTATTAATTATGTTTATTATCTATTGTCTTTAAAAGTAAAATTTAATTATTCGTATTACAGAGCGCTTTTCGACACGCCGAAGATTACGTCCGATACGGAGAAGTCGCGACTGGTAAGCCTTTTAGGTGTTGTTCTTCAGCACCTTCTTTCTTCTTTTTAGGGAACCCTGGCTAGGGCAAGGGGTGCTGTGGTCTAGTCCTGTACTATTCGTAAATTTGGTTGAAGTTGAGCGTAGGCGAATGTTTAAGGAGGCCTATAGCATGCTTCTGAATCGTTTTGCTAGCCTCAGAGGCTCTGAAACCCGCTGTTCAGTATAACACTGATAGCCTTCTTCCTCTATGAGGAGGTTTATTCTTAGGTCGCCTTGCCGCTGGCACAGAGCCTGAAGTGTACACCTCGCGCAGGAGGTAATTTTGGATTTTTGACTGGGTTCTACGCAAATTTTCTGTGAACCAGGTGTTGTTATGTAAAAAAAATCGCTAATATTGCCCTATTTCGTAAGGAAGCCTGTTTTTTTTTTTTGGTGAAGTTCCATGTCTTTCTATTGCTTAACGAGGTTATTCTACCAGATTTAGGTGCTGAAAAGTGCTGTGATGTATTGTCTTCTGGCTCCACATACGAATGAACAATGGGATATGCTGAATCGTCTCTCTCTGCTAAGGGAGCTGGAACTTGTACCTGACTACAGAGTGAGTTCTACGTTACAACCAGTCATAGTCGCGAGTGTGGACAGCATTTGGAAGTGGGATTACACCAGAGCCAGTTAGGCTGCATCGCATTGAGTGGGCGTGTAAACGCTGTGAACCAGCAGGTATTCGGTTAGTGCCCTGATTGGTTATGATTGGTTGGTGAGCTCTCCATGTTGCCCACATTCGCTACATGAATCTTGTTCACGTCGCGAATCGCGAATCCAATCTTGTTCATCATCCTTTTAAATATTAGAGCATTGGAAACTTCTTTGTAGACATAGTCACCACAAGATCGCATATTTTTGGGTAAAGAGAGAGCTAAAGTAGGAGGTGCTTCGTCATTCCAGGATATTCACCCTGATCGACGCTGTATTGGAGTGCCTACGTCATTTTTTTGTATTTTCATCTGTTTTGTCGACCAAGCTTGTGCATCGATGGGAAACCTTGTCTTATGACGTCACCTTAACCCAAAAATGCGTCGTTGTGCATCCTTTTCCAGCCATACGGTGGCAGAACTACTGCCATTTTGTATTGTCACAGGTGAAAAATAGGTAAAACACGCTGATACATGACACGGTTTTACTGTATTGTCTTGTTTTGACCAATAATGACGCCATATCGGTAGTGACCCATCCTTTTTGCGATGGCGCTTTATTCTATTTAGACCATTTTGTTCAAGTGATTGAGGCAGTTTTAGACACTACTAGATCTGTTCATCAATCAAGAGCTGATCTCATGGAAGAACGTGATTGTGCGGGTGTACGAGAAGACGCTGAAGAAGACGCCGAACGGGACTGGAGTGAGTTCTTTTAGTAATTGCGAGCAGAAGACGTGATTGTTGAATTGTAGAGATTGGCGCAGCTTTTCCAGAGCCAATATGAAGGGTTTTACCTGACATTATGGGAAATAGAGCTTAAATTCGCTAGTATTTTCCGGAATATTGATTGTCTGTAAGGAGAAAACGTTCATCAGCTTGTCATCAGAAGTTATCGCATGACGCAGATTCAGATGGAGAGTATTTCTACGAGGTTCTATGAAAATACAACGCATGGCGCGCCCAAGGATGTGAATGCACCCTTATATTAGGTTGGTGCATAAGTTCTCGGACATATGGGGCATGAAATATTTATTATCACAACATACGAACAACAATATCAAATCATTTGAATTAACCACCCTTTACATCAATTGTCTTTCGCCAACGTGCTGGTAAGTCATGGATGCCTTTTCTCCAAAACGTGTCCGGTTGTGATTTGAAAAATGTGAGCAGTGGCTCCTTGACATCCTCTCGGTCCCTAAATTGCTGGCCGTCCAAATAGCGTTGAAGGCTTGGAAACAAATGATAACCAGAAGGAGCGAGGTCTGTTGAGTAAGGTGGATGTGGAAGAACGGTCCATCCATAGTCGCCAACTCAGCCGCCGTCGCTCTAGCAGTATGCGGTCTAGCGTTGTCGGTGGAAAATACACCTTCACTTGCTCTCCTCGCGTGGTTTGAAGGTGGGCCTTCAACTTCCTCAGTTGGTTGACGTAAACCTCTGCCGTCACTGCTATCCCTTCGTCCAGCAGCTCCCAGTATTCTACGCCAAGAACGCTCCACCAAATGCATAGCATCACCTTTTCCACGTGAAGGTCGGGTTTCGGAACGTCCTCTGCCTCTCCAGTTGCGTCAACCCACTGTGCACACCGGTGATAATTAGAGTAGAGCATCCACTTCTCATCTCCGGTGACAAGGTTGTCCAGCCATCCGTGGGTACGTCTGAGGGTAAGGAGAGACAGAGCGGCATCGGCTCTGCGATCCATGTCGTGTCAAGTCGTGAGGTACCCAGCGACTCAATTTTTGCACCTTGACGATCGACTTCAATCCTCGAACGACTGTTGAGTGACTAACACTAAGAGTGCTTGATAGTTCGCGAGTGGTTTGGTATGGGTCCGCTTCCACTCTACTTCGGAGGCCATCCAAATCCAGTGTCGTGGGGCGCCCTTCTCGTTCATTATCTTCAACGGAGAATTCACCAACTGCAAAATTCGAGAACCACTGGTACACCATACTTCGAGCAGGAGCACTCTCGTTGTAAACATCCTTCAGACGACGATACGATTCGTTGGCACTGAGGCCAGATTGATGCAGGAATAACATGACGTGCCGAATATGCGTCTCAGTTGGGATGAACTGCTTAGCCATAATAGCTGACGTTAACAACGCAGAAGTAAATGTTAGGAACAGTTTTGTAGCCCTTTCCTTTCTCTATCGATAATCATTTACGCGTTGACACATGTGAGAAATTTGGCGGGAAAATGCGCTTTCAATTCAGGAGGGATCAAATGTCCGAGAACTTATGCACCAATCTAATACTTTGTTAACAACTACTTCCTTTGACGCGCCATGCAGTGCAGTTTTATGGGACCTCATAGAAATGCCCTCTATCTGAATCTGCTTTATATAATGGCTTTAGATGACCGGCTGATGGGCGCTTTCTCCTCACAGACAATTAATACTCCGGAAAATACTAACGAATTTGGCCACTACTTGCCATCGAGCCTGGTAAAAACCATTTTGGTTCGGCGAATATTAGTTTGATCTTCAACAATGTGTTTCGGTGGGAAGAAGATGGACAGGTCTGTATTCCTACCCTTTTGGATAAGCCTGGAATCGCTTTTCTAGGTATATTAAGCTTGGTTGGCGTTCACAGGCATTGAACCAAGGGTCAGTTGTACGTACTCCCAAGCTGTACAGCCATCTACGACTGTGCTATAGCCTAGAATGGCTGGCATAGTGGCTATAAGGTGTTAGAGGTTGTATATTTGCGGTCATATCCCTTGCAACAAGCGGGACTCGAACCCGCAACCTTTACTTTCTGGTAGGATGTCAGCCCATCCATTACTCCATCAGTACTGTTTTTTGAACCCGCATCCTCTACTTTCCGGGCAGGATGCTAGCCTATGCATTACTCCACCAGTACTGTTTCGTCGAACGCAGCACCCTCGTTGCAGCGACCTACGCTCTCACTCGTGATCTAACTATCGATTGGTATTGGTTGTCGCTCACGATTCTCTATAACGCTTCATATAAGGCGTATATACCATTTTCGCTTCAAATTCAACACTTTTAAATGAAATTGGACACTTTTCACGTCAAATTGGACACTCTTCTAAACAAACTTGATACCTCTGAAATCAAAGTGAACATATTCCAAATCGAACTCTTCTAGCAGATTAAACTACAGGCTTAATGAGATGGTTAGAAGAATTTTTGTTCATGGAAAACTTGCTACAACTTTCTCTGATTTTTTTTCGTTCAATTGCCCGTTAAAAAAGGCACTACATTATTTTTTACATCATTTTTGTTTAAGCCTGGAGCGGTTGTTATAGAGGACAGAAGCTCTTAAATGGATGTTTGGTTGCGATCGTATCTCCTGCACCAGGCGGGACTCGAACCCGCACCTTCTGCTTTCCGGCACAGCGATGTTACGCCTTGCACCACCGGTGCTGTTTGACCGAACTTCCTAGTATCGTGTGCATTAAAAGACAAGATCGCGCCGTGCACTCGAAAAGCTTTTAACGCTTTTTATTGATTGATAGTGTAAGTGGTCCTTACATGGAGCATCAAAGTAGGAATAGGTGTGCTCTTTACAATCAAGCCGGTGCAAGCAGAAATTGTGCTACTAGTTGAATAAAGGCCTTAGACGCCTTAGCCCTAGTTTATACTTGCACCGCTGCGCGGCGCGGCACGATGGTCGGGATAGATATCGACCAGGCGGCGCGAAAAATCGATGCCTATGGTGATCGTGGTGCCGCGCCGCGTGGCGGCGCAAGTATAAACTGGGGCTTAGACGAAGGGATGGCGAAATTTTATATTTTGCCCCTAAATAATGACCACCTTCCCGTTCTTTACAACAGGTTCTAAAGCTTTAAACGTTTAGCCAAAAATGCGGATTTTATAAAATTTCGAACAATGTGTTCACTTATTGGCTAGGTGAATTAAAGCACCAGAAAAAAAATGGAAAAAAGTAAAAAAAGAAAGGAGTAAGGAGGAAGAACCGTCTTCAATTTTTTTATTATGCTTCTGTGCCACGAGCTTGTTAGTCGGAACTATTTATTGGCCTGTTTATCAAAAAAAAGGATAAAGGACGGCGTTATTCAATCTCCTTTGGGATGCGCCACGCATTCTACTTCTACGGGATGTCGTGGTGGCGATTTGAATGCGTATTTGGTCATACAATGACTTTCGGTGGCCAGCCGATGAACAAGTCAGCGCTCTATACCTCCCAGACAAGTCTGGTACCAATTCACCGACCCTGGAGGGATGGAAGGCTTGGTTGGCCTGGGCGGGAAATCCGAACCAACAACCTGGTATTGGATGACCGCGACAGTCGGCACCTCCCCCGACTGCGCTCCACGCGCCACTTATCAAAAAAAGAGAAAATTTTCGTTGAATAAAAAGGTGATCTAACCTTTTTGGAGTCTTCAGTTTAATGTGGAAGGAGCTCGTTTTGATTTGGAAGATGTTCAGTTTGATTTCAAAAGCATTAGACGTGCTTAGAAGAGTGTCAATTTGAGGAAAAGGGTCCAATTTGATTTGAAAAGTGTCTAGTTCGACCTGGAAATATATCGTTTTCATGGCGAATTTATTCGACACTTTTCAAATCAACTTGAAATGCCCAATATGACGTGAAAGTGGTCCGTTATACGCACACAAGCCAGGCTTCGTATAAGCATCGTGTCCTTCACCAGTGTCCTCCTAAAAAGCCAATGAAGAGCATTTCCCCTGTTTACAGATTTTCGATGGAAAAGATGGAGAAAAGCGGTGGAAGGACTTCCACATGAGAGTTGGAGAACATGTATGTGCATTGCGGCGTTTGTGAGTTACGATTTGAGCTCCACTACAAGCGTTTTTCAGAATATGCGCATGGTTTCGAAGTACTACACTCAAATAACGTTCGATCGTCTAGCTGAATTACTCGATTTTCCCATAAATGTTAGTTTTGAGGTCTACACCAGCCTACCTCCTAGTACCTTAAGTTCGAATCTTTAAGGATATGGAGACGTTCTTGTGTAACCTCATCGTGACCGGTGCGATTTCGGACGCGAAGATTCACCGTCCGTCGAGAGTTGTTAACCTCCGAGCCCGAAAGGCCAACCTCGAACAGCTGGATCAGTGGGCGAGCAATGTCCAGAAGCTGACGGAGACGCTGAACAAGGTACGTCCTGGGTGGGGTGGGAAGTTCGCTGGGTGCAGGTGAACCCGTTGGAAACGGCCGTGTTGTGCGATTAAAGTGACGCCGAGGGTGTTAACGATGACCGTTGATGGTTGATAGGTGTTGATGAGGCCATAAATTGGCGGCAGTTCTAAAAGGCTGGCTCTATTCTGGGCTTAACTGCCCGTAGATAGGGCCTGTGATTACGATGGCGAGGTGTTGAAGTGGGCGGCGAAAGTGGCGGGCGCTTCTAGGCCTTTAGGCCTTGGTTGGCTAGTGCTTCGTGGAGCAATGAAGACTCGAATATACATTTCTCACGTCAATTTGGACACTTTTGAAATCAAATTGGACACTTTTGAAATTAAATTAGGCACTTCACGTGAAATTGGCTACTTTTCAAATCAATTTGGACATTTTTGAAATCGAAATGGACACTTTTCACGTCAAATTGTACATTTTTTAAAGTAAGATTGACGCTTTTGAAATAAGCTGAATGTTTTCCAGATCAGATTGAGTTTCATCTACATTGAAACAAGGGCAAACTCCGAGAAAGCTAGAGTAGTCGGAAATTGCTTTTGTTCAGAGGAAAATTTAGTTTTTCTGTTGAAAATTTTAAATTCAGCTCCCCCCCCCAAAAAAAAGGAGCACAATGTTTGAAATTTTACAAAAACTTTATTTTTAAAGAAAAATAATGAATTAAACTCTTCAAATCAAAGCAGTTTCTTTAAGCCTCAAATGGCTGGTATCGAGGCAGTAAGCTGTCACAATGATGTTTTGTTGCGATCAAAGTCGCC
Source organism: Heligmosomoides polygyrus bakeri (assembly GCA_947359475.1). NCBI lineage: Eukaryota > Metazoa > Nematoda > Chromadorea > Rhabditida > Heligmosomidae > Heligmosomoides > Heligmosomoides polygyrus. The sequence continues at coordinate 108,082,844 of OX375866.1, forward strand.
AGGCGGGACTCGAACCCGCACCTGCCTCTGACCGGGCGGGAATGCTCTACGCGTTTACACCACCGGCGCCGGTTGATCGAACGCAACGACGAATTAAACTCTGTTAAAAAACGGAGGAAGGCAGCAATTATTAAGTTCATTAAAATAAGAGATCGTGCCATGCCCTCGACTTAGTCGTCGCAATTTCCATTTTATTGATAGTGTAGATACCGCTAACTTAAAGCAATGATGTGAGGATATTATATCCGTTATAACTACTTTTCTAGTAGCTATCAATCAAATCGAAATTGCGACGGTTAAGTGGAGTGCATGGAGCGATCTCTTATCTTAGTACACTAATCAATTTACGCCTTTCTTCGCTTTGAAACAACGCTTGATTCATTATTTTTTCTTGAAAAATTGAGTTTTTATAAAATTTCAAACAATGCGTTCACTTACTGGGACAGTGGAATTAAAACAATTCAAGGAAAGTTGTTCTAAATTTTCCTTCAACATTAAATAATTCGAACTTTATGAGAGGACCTTCATATTCGGAGAGTCTATAAAATGTTCAGTTTGGTTTTAGAATCTTATGAACTTGCATAGATTTTCAATTGAGTTCAATTTTATTGGAAAAGTTTCAATTTGATTTGGAAAATGTCCAGTTTGATTTGATAAGGGTCCAGTTTGACTTGGAAGTGTTCAATTTGAATTGAGATGTGTCTGTTTTGACATGGAAGCGGTATAAAACCCGTAGACGTTTTTCTGCGTCCGCGGGTTTTGAACGCCAACGACACGTCGAAACGAGAAACCTGGGTTGTTTTTATTCATCTACGGACTGCCCCGGCGACCTAGAGTAGTGCTGCCGATTTAGTTGCCGACTAGAAGTCAATCTAGTTGATGGCACTTGGCTTCTAGCGCTGCCGTCGGAGCGATGATTCTGATAGTCAGTGAAGGCTCCATGCTCCACAAAGCTCCATAATAAGTCGTCTGATAGAGAACTGGACGTTTAAAGATACTACTCCCAACATTTTGGACCTAAAAATAAATACAAAACTTGCTCACAAAGTCGCAAAGTTGCTCCTTCAGGTTTAGGTGACAGAACAGAGATGCCTTCCTGGTTGGTAACGCCACTGAAGGAATCTCGCATCGCATGGATTTCGTTGTGCCTTCCCCAACCAGGAAAACGCATTTCTGGGGGCGGATTCATCGACGACTAACCCGTTGGTATAGGAGGCAGAGATACTCACGATGAAGCCTGCGTCTCTGACTCTTGCCTTATCTCTACCCCTTATACCCGCATACCCACGGGCTTATTTGTTGATGATTCCGGCCCCTGCTCTGTCGCTCGTGTCCATCTGCCATTGCTTTTGCGCTTTTTTTTAGGCTAGAAGTAGTGAGAGTGGGGTCTTTAAATGTCCACGTTCTTATCAGATGGCTCATTATGGAGCGTTAATGACGTCTTCTGACTATCAGTAGCAACGTTCCAAGGTTTACGGTAGCGCTGAGAGACCAACGCGATCAATTGGTTGGCTTTTAGTGGACAGCGCCGTCGATGAAGCTATTCTAGTTGGGGAGCACGCTATAAAGGTTAAAGGACGCTATAAAGGATTACTCAATCCCTTTTGGGATACGCCACGCATTCTACTTCTACGGGATGTAGCAGAGCGATTTGAATGCGTATTTGGTCATGCAATGGCCTGGGGTAGCCAACCGATAAGCAACTTAGCGCTTTTTCCTTCCTAGACAAGCCTAATACCAATTCACCGATCCCGGAGGGCCCGACCAGGCCAACAAAGCCTTCCATCTCACCATTGTTATTGAATCGGTACCACACTTGTCTGGAAAGGATGAAGCGCTGAGTTGCTCATCGGTTGGTCACCGCAAGTCATTGTATGACCAAATACGCATTCATATCGTCTCTGCTACATCGCATAGAAGTAGAACGCGTGGCCCATCCGAAAAGGGGTTGAGTAACGACATCATTTATCCTTCATAGTGTGCTCCCCAATGATAGGGCCAAGCTATAGGTGAAAGAAAACAGCAGAAGAGATGCCATGTGGCGTCTGCAGTTTCCTCGTTCTGACGAGATTTTAACGTGATGAAAGGCTGGCCACTGGCCATCTGAATTTCGAGTCAACACGCCGTATGACGTGACGCTTCTGGCATCTTCGGCGTTCAAATAGACCGCAGACGCCACAAAGCGTGGTGGGCGTGTGTTATCCGCCTGAGGAGAGTAAAGCCGTCAGATGAAGCAGTTTTCAGGTGTCGCATCTGATTTTGAAGGAGCAGATGGTGCATCGAAATCTGGAGGCTATGCAGACCAACTGATGCTGCTTCATGTGCAAAAGCAGCAGCAGTTCGTGTGGATACAGTTCAATAATGAAGTTTCCTATGATCTTTCCGTTGGTGTGTTTTGCTAAGGAATCCGCGGTAATCGTTGTGTATTGTCTGAGTGCGCCCATGTATTTAAATGAAGTAATTTATTGAGTTTTTTGAATTGCTTGATGTCATAGGGTACGCGATCCGCTCGGTGACTATATCTCGGCCGTGTGGTTCCGTAGAGCAGCACATCGACGTACTCGTAAGTGTGCTGAGGTTCTCCATTTCTCCTTGTTGCGTGCCAAAGTTGCCCAGTGGTGGAGAGGTGCTCATGGGACACGAGGAACTGTCACAAGCAGCACCAGCTGCCGCTGTGTTTTCACGAGTTGTTCATCTTCGCTACAGCCTTTTCTTTGTTAAGAATGTTTGTTTGTTTATTAATTTAAAAATAATTTACTTATTTGTTCACTTTTGTTTGTCAAAAATAGTACCACAACTGATCTCCTTCTTAGAAGGAGCGCCGAAACGGTCTCAGTTTCGATTAGCTCCTTCGCTCCGTTGTAGGATTGACGAGTGAGTTCATTGGTAGATAATTTTCTGCCAATGTTGGTGAAATCCCACCCAGCATCGTCGCATCTGTCGTTCAGAAGCTCTACCAATGGTTCGATGGGCGTTCTAGTATTCTTTGCATTCCAAGGAATCCAACTGGTTACGGCTGTCGTCCAGTGGATTTCAGCAAAATGCACTGCGGACTGGCCCACCTAATTTTCGATGACTTGGTCCTTGCGACAGCGTCTGACCGTCAATCATCGACAATGCTTATCGGCAAGACGTTGAATGCTTTCTACAGAGCTTAGCCGACAAGCATTGTCGATGATTGACGGTCAGAGACGCTGTCGCAAGAACAAGTCATCGAAAATTAGGTGGGCCAGTCTGCGATGCATTTCGCTGGCACCCACTGGACAACAGCCGTAACTATTGGATTCGTTGGAATGCAAAGGATACGAGAACGCCCATCGACGCATTGGTCGGACTTCCGAACGACTGATGCGACGATACTGAGTGGCATTTCATCAACATTGGCAGAAAATTATCTACCAATGAGCTCACTCGTCAATTCCACAATAGAGCGAAGGATCTAGCCTAGACTGTGACCGTTTCTGCGCTCCTTCCACAAAGGAAACCTGTCTTGATACTATTTTCAACGAGCAGTTTTAAATCATTAAATGAAAAAGTATTTTTAACAAAGAAGAGGCTCCAGCGAAGACGAAGAACCCGTGAAAACGTCGTAGTAGCAGAGATCCGTCACTGAGTGGACTTGCTGGATGTCAAAAGAACACCAGGATCGCTTATGGACGGGGTTGGTCGGACTTCGTGATGGTCCTGGACGGAAACGATGTCGTTGTTAATGTAAACTAAGCGAGTAGGCACCACTGGGCCAGTCTGGTACGCAACATGGATGAGACAATACGGCGTTTACGACGGATAATTCGACGACCAAAAGGTCGGCAGATGGTGGGAGTGACAAGCGATGTTAGCGGAGAAACGAGCACGTGGATCTTCTGCTCCTTTGCCACTTCCTCGACGCTCTTCAAAGGTTCTAAAGCTGCTTGTTTCCTTCTGCATATTCTATGGCTTGGAGCTGCTTACGGAGGTCTTCTCTGAGGTAAGTCCTTCAAGGAGAATTTCTTCATAGAAGAATATTCCTTGAGTTCCAGTATTTTTTAACAAAAAATGTGCCAAGGTTGCTGATTTAAGCCATTCTTGGCCGCCTATTTTTGGAAACTCCGCCCATTATCCGACAGACGACTGGTAAGTTGCTGGAAAGAAACCATCGCCCGCTACTCGCTGGTGTTTCCTGCGATGAAGCAGTTCAGAAATGACTGATGCTGCTGCTGCTATGCGGCATGGCGCGTTTCGATGTGACTATTCTGGGACGTCAACCAACTTCTCCGTTCCATAAAAATCGCATAAAATCTGAAGCACGACGATAACGCCGGTCAGACTGGGTGCAGAGCGGAGCGACGCCGCCGGCTCCATCGCTGAACCGAAGTCGCTCCGTCCGTGCGTCAATCATGGCCCATATTGGGATCAGTACGTTTTTTTGGGCTCTTTCGTCGTTAACGGCTCAACGGCTGTGTGTTCAGAGCAAGAAAATGAGCTGCAGACGCGGAATAGGATCGTCTCCAACTACCTCAAGGTACGACTTTTCCAAGTATTTCACAGATCCGTTAAAATAATCGCGTCAAAAAACTGACCAATAACAGCAGTTGTCTGCCTGAAGTGGGCGGAACATCGCAGCACTACTGATGGGTGGCAATTCAATATTTTAAAAGAACCTTAATCACCACAAGTTATTCTTTTTAAGTTTCAATTGGCTGTAGCTGCCATAACGATGTTTGTGGCCATCAAAACTACAGCCGCAGACAGGACTCGAACCCGCACCCTCTGATTATAGGAAAGGATGCTCTTCGCCACTACGCCATCCGCTCAGTTTGATCGAACACAACATTCACACCATATAGAATAGAGTGCTGACGAGGTGTGGGCGCTGCGTTAGATCAAACAGCGCCGGTGGTGTAGTGGCGGAGCATCCTGACCTTTATACAGGCGATGCAGGTTCGACTCCGGCCTGGTGCTAGACTTTTGCTTCCAACAAAACGTCGTTACAACGGCTTGATCATTATCTTTGCTCAAAAACAAACTAACACTATAGCTCTATAGACAGTTGAAAATTCGACTATTAACTGAATCCCTGTCAGGAGCGTGAGAACTGCATCGTGCTGCGGATCGATACGCATATGGGTGATGTGAACAACATTTCACCGTTCGGCTTCCATTTTGAACTCGACAAGAAACGCTATAAGGAGCGGAAGAAAGAGATCCGGAGGCAAAGTAGGTCTTCACTTCCTTGCAATCAATTATTGATTGGTTTTTATCCGGACAAATGCGATCGATAATAGATTAGTCCAAGCATTGGTTCGACAGGTGTCATGTCGTGCGCGGTCAGGGTTACAGCTGTTGACACAAAGGTGCGTCCGAGTAGTCGTAGGCGTGGTCGTGATTGTTGAGAGGCGACTGTCGTTTTTGGTGGAGATTGTACCTATCGAGGAGGTATATTACGCACACAGTGTGGCTAGCACAACACGAAAGAGCCAGAAATTTGATCGGGGCAGCCTATCGCGCATATTAACTACTGCTGTAATTCCATATCCTTAGGAGCTGACGATTCCGGTAATGTGCTATCCCACCATATTCACGTTAAATTGATTGATTTGATTGATTTGATTTATTACATGTGATGCCACATGTGGAAAAACAACAACAACAACAACAACAACAACAACAACAAACGCTAAAAAACAATCACCGTAAAGCCATAAAACATAATCAGGCAAAGTCTGAAAGCGCATAAAGCAACATAGTGTTTAAGAGACGAACAGAAGCGGTCGGCAACAACTAGATATCGTTATTTCAGGTGCTATAAGGTGGTGATATAAGTTTTTTGAATTTTGTTAAACTACTAGGAATTTGCGCCGGTTTGCTCAGTCTGGAGTACTCCGATCCTGCTCTGAAAGCGAAAAAATGACGCCTAAGTGCTGTTTTAGCTTGCTTAAAGACCAATTTTTGCTCTAGTCCTCGCGTACGTGAACATGTAAATTTGAAGAATTTGTGAGGATTCAACCCTACTAGCGCTTGCGTTATTTTATACATCATGATGAGATCGTTCTTTTTCCTTCTAAGTTGAAGACTATTAAGATTTAACATTTTGTTTCTAATAATTCGGCGAGGAATGGAGGAACGTTGAATTGGACACTTTTCAAATTTAATTGGACGCTCTTCTGAGCCAACCTGATTTTTGAAATCTATGCGAACTCTTTCGAATTGAAATCGGCTTCTTCTGCGTTAAACTACAGACTTTCCAAAAAAAGTCAGAATAATTTTTGAGCCAGGAAAATTTTAGTACAACTTTCAGATCTACCCTAGTCCGGGGGGGCACATAATTAAAAAGTATTATATGTAACGAATTCACTTGAGACTTACCGAGCGGCTCCTACAGTACAACATAGGACCCTAAACAAGAAAAAGTCAAAAACAAAAAACGAAAAATTGCATTTTTTGCGGTTGTAAGCCGGCAAGGTTGTGTACCCTCTTCACCATGTTACATCCTGGTTATAACATGTTAGGCGGCGGTCAGCACGCGGCATACCTCCATTCCGTCCCTCTTTGCCCACCGAGACGGTTGTAAACCGTGGCGATTTTTAATTTTTTTGTTCGTTCGTTTTTGGTTTCTTTTAAGTTCGAACTTGTTCTTTAGGAGCCGCTCGGTAAGTCTCTATTCATTTTATTACCTACTTTTTAGTTATTGCCCCCCCCCCCCGGACTAGGATAGATCCCAACTTTCTTTGAAGTTTTGATTCACCTACCCAATAAGTGAAAACATTGTTTGAAAATTTGTAAAATTCTATTTTTTTAGGAAAAATGGTGGTTTAAAGGTTGTTTTAAAAAGGAAGAAACGTGAGCATTTTTCAGTGCCAAGAGAGGAGATTGCGCCATACCCTTGTCCAAGGCGCGGCGGTGTTTATTCGACTGAAAGCAAAATTTCTGTTTGCATTGAGTTTCACACCTGTGAGCGATGTAACAAAATCAGTTGTAAAGAACACATACACACATCCTCTCTTTGAAGCTTCATGTAAGCAGCATTTACACTATCAATCAGACAAAAATCTCTACGTCTTTTTCAAGTAAATGGCGCGATCTCGTTTTTTAATGCATTAAATGCATTGTTGATTTGTCATTTTTTTAAATTCGAATTTACGATTTTTCATTCTTCCTCGAAAAACGGAATTTTTATAAAACTATTACACTTGTTTGAGGAGCTGAACTATAAAATTTCAAAGAAAGCTTTTCCTTTTTTTTCAAATTTTCCTTGAACAAAAAATAGTCTAGCTGAACAGCCTTTAAATAAAAACGAGCATTTTTCGGATTAAATCTGAGACTCTGCAACATGGTTACCGTAATTTTTGTTTAAGAAAAATTTGGTATGACTTTCTTTGAATTTTTTTTCAAATTCGCCTACCCCTATAATTGAGCGCACTCTTTGAAATTTTGTAAAAAAAAAACAATTTTTAAGAGAAATTTAGTTTGGAATAGTGTCCAGTTTAGCGTGAGAAGTGTCCAATTTGATTTGAAGGGTGCCCGATTTGCTTTTAAAACTGTCCGGTTTTATATAAAGAACGTCTAGTTCGGCGTGAAAATCCGATAATAACGGTTTCTCGTACTGTTGAACGTCAAGCTGGGAATGGCACGATCATGATGTTTTTCATGTAGCTTTTGCAGCAAATATTGCAATCGATCAATAGCTTACCCCTAATATCTAAATCAGAAATTCTACCGATTTGTTCGCTCCTGCGTCTGTGAGTGCTTTCCGAATAGATATTGAACACGCTTGATTGCGCGGATCGAACTAAGGGTGACAGGAATATGACACCGATCGGGCGTACTTCACGACCAATTTAGCAGCTTGATCAATATCGATCGATTGCCGTCCTCCTCTAGTAAAATGCCCGTGCCAGCAGTCAGTTTGAGTAATACGGCAGCTGACTGTTGGCTGGTTGTTCAGCGATTTATTTTGGCTCCGACAGTCGCTCCTTTTAGTAAATAAACTAACTATCGATTTGTTGATTGGTATCGATTTCTAGTTGTTACAAAAATAAATCTCTTTCAGAAATCACCCAATGGTTCTCATGGTTGGCATATTATCATCACAAATTCGGTATTCGACATATATTCTTGGTTCTGCTGTTATGTGCATACGTTTTCATCGGCGGTGCTATGTTCTATAGTCTGGAGTCGCCGAACGAAGTTACTGTACGTCGATTTGAACAACCTTAGCCCTTGTTTATACTTGCGCCGCCACGCGGCTCGGCACCACAGTCGCCATAGATATTGATTTTTAGCGCTGCTCGATCGATGTCTATTTCGATTATGGCGCCGCGCCTCGTAGCAGCGCAACTATAAACCAGGGCTTACGCGCTTCTGCCAGTTTTTTGTGTTGTCTGACTTCAACAGACTTTTGAGCTGTCGCAGCGGAAGAATGCATGGCGCATTCCGAACATATTAACAGAATTGTGAGAACTATACTGATTGGTTTAGGATCTCAAAGAGACGATTGTTCTCATGCAGGGCATTATAGCCGAGATGACGGTTGATGTGATTAATGTGACGCTGTCGTACAACGGCACGACAAGGGATGAGAAGGTCGCCAAGATGATAAAGGTATCCTTGTCTGGACCGTCTAGCAGTACTTACTTGGGTTAGTGCACCTGCACTAGAAGCGTTTTGGAGACTTGGAGTCAAATTTGTGTGCATGGCGCATTCTTAGCACGTGAACTATTTTCCTATTCGTATCTGTGAAGCCCCTTTAGGCGCCTTTTATACTTGCGCCGCAGCGCGGCGCGGCGTGATGGTCGGCATGGCTATAGGCCCATGCACACTTCTGCGACACCGCGGCGCGACAAGTGGGGCGACGGCTACCTCCGCGAAATCCGGCGGTCGCGGTGCGGTCGCGTTAGAGCACCGTTTTAGGCAACGGGACCGACGTCCCCGTGGATGCCGCGCCGCTAGGAATGGTTTGAACCATTCCAGCCTGTGGCACTCAGCGCGGCGTCGCCTGCGATAGCCGCCGCGACAGCCGCAAGAGTGTGCATGCCCCCTCCCTGCGGCACGTGTCGCAGTGTCGCGCCGCGGCCGTCGCGGCCCTATGCTTCATCATGGCCGCGCCGCGCTGTCGCAGAAGTGTGCATGGGCCTTATCGATTTTTCGCGCCGCGAGGCGACGCCGCATCGCTTTTATACTCCGCCGCCGCAAAACACCACACTTGACGGAATTTTGGGTTACGGTATTCGGCGAATCGCGCCGCTGAGGGGAAGGGCGCGGCGCGGCGCGATCAGCCGCGGCAGACCCGGCGTGGGATGGGAGATTTCATCTCTTCGACCAAACTTCTCCTATTGGGAAGGAGGGGGGGGGGGGGGGGTTAGCGTGCTGGTCACGAATCTGACATCGTTTTTTGAAGTTACATGCGATTACGGTAGGTTCGGTTGATTAGGGAGTTTGGGCGAAATCGGTGACCATGACCTTAGCCGTACCTTCTGTAACCTAGGAACAGAATAGAGATCTGTAGACATTCACGTAGCTTCATATATCACGCTAAAGATATGCTTAGTGCACAGTGACCCTAGAATGGCCATATGAGAAAGAATTTTGGGCACTAGTTAAAAGTTCCGACTCCACCGACAAAACTTCGGTCGAAAAAATTTTTTCGCTGAAACTTTGTCTGGGGGGGGAAGTTATTTGGGGTGCTGAGCACGAATCTGATATCCGTTTTTCACGATTCGGTCGGAGACCACCCATACCGTTAACACGGATGGTTCAGGCAAGGTAACCGATTTCGCTGAAACTTCGTCTAGGGGGTTATTTGGGGTGCTGATCACGAATCTGACACTCGTTCTTGAAATTGCGGCCGATTACGGTAGGTTACGGTAGCTAAAGGCAACTAAGGCTGCCAAGGTCACAATAATCGATTTTGCCAAAATTTTGCCTAGTGGGGAGGGGCTATTTGGGGTGGTGATCACGAATCTGGCATCCGTCTTTCGTTTACGCTGGAGCACGGTAGATTACGGAAGGTACGGGTGACTAAGGTAACGGTCACCGATTTTGCTCAAACTCCGGCGTAAAACGAAAAACGGATGTCAGACTCGTTATGAGCACCCGAAATAATCCCCCTAGGCAAAGTTTCAGCGAAATCGGTGATCCTGCCTGGACCACCCATGTTAACTGTATGGGTGGTCTCCGACCGAATCGTGAAAAACGGATATCAGATTCGTGATCAGCTCTTCAAATAACCCCCCTAGACAAAGTTTCAGCGAAAAAAATTTTTTCGACCGAAGTCTTGTCGGTGGAGTCGGAACTTTTAACTAGTGCCGAATTTTGAGTGATTCTTGACAATGGGTACGTTCCAGCATTTTACTTTTGGACCTGCACATGTCGCAAAATAAGGAGTGGTTTGGTGCCGTTTGCATTGCAGGGGATTCGACTCAATACCACACTCACCAGTTTCAACCGTAGGTTGAGCGAACGACTTCGACTCCAGGCTTAAGAGAGGATTCGCGCTCCCCACAGGAATCCCACGACAAACATTGACAAGATGCATTGCGCTGATCACCCAAAAAATGCTTTCTGTTTTGGTCCCTCAATGACTCGTGGACCGTTTCTGGAGCACGGGCCGTAGTGCGCAAATGCTCGTGGCCGCGCGTCGCTGACGCTCCCCTTTCTAACTGCAATCGCGCAGCGGCGCGTCAAAATCGGGGCGCGGCGCGACTGGCCGCGCCGCTCCCCAAATTGACGCGCCGCGCCGCGGCGGGAGTGTAAAAGGCGCCTTATACTCCATTCGCGGCACGGTGCGTCATAATGAGAACCTGTATCGATTAGGCCGCGCAGCCTTCGAGCGGTTGCATGCCTTCTAAGTGGCCATTAATTTTGCGCGAACGGGCGTAACCGGTGTACGGGTTAATTCTGCTCGGCCTTTCAAACGGCTGTCACACTCGCGCGACTCGCTGCTCTGGTGATGAGGTCTCATTTCTGTGGACCGCTATTGATTGGTTGTTCCGCATCGTTCGTCTCCTTAGAAGCCCCACACAACAGTGGTGATATTCGCTCCAGTCGATATTGATCGGTTTCCTTGTTCCGTATTATACCTTTTGAGCGGTCGTTATTTTTGCGCGTACAAACACATGGACAGACGGACGGACTCATTTTACGTAGTGTTTCAAACAGTGAACATGTTCGCGCGACTCATTTCTCCGGTGTTGAGATCTGTGCTAAAATCGATATTATCGATCAGCGCCCGATTATGTGGACCGCTCTTGGTTGTTCGGAGTCGTTTGTTTTTAGAGGTGAAACAGGATATAACTCTACTAAAGTCCTCTACTAAAATGGCTTCTTGCACCCAAAACAACTCCGTTCTCTTATTCCTTACAAAGCCCATCAGACAGTTATCGTATTCGCTCCAATCGACATTGATCGACCGTTTGTCGTCGTACACATTTCGAGTGACCATTAATTTTGTGCGGACGGACATAAGGGCAAAGGGACGTAGCGATTTTGTGTTGCCTTTCGATCTTCTATGCTAAAGTCGGTTCCTTTGCCATTACCGGTCGTTAATTTTGCGCGGAGGCATATAGGGGCAAACGGACGGATTAATTTTTTGCGATATATCGCTGTGTAACAGATACCGTCTTGACAGGTGTACTACAAGACGATGCTAGAGGCTGAAGGCCGCTATCACGGCAGTGTGTGGCACAAGGCGGAGAACCTCGACCTGCATCTGATGTGGTACTACTCGAGTGCGACCTTCTACGCGATGACGCTGTTCACCACAATCGGCTACGGTAGGCGTTCGATAGCCACGAGGTGATTTCTGCCGGAAAACTCGTCCACTTTTCAGGCACGATCGTCTGCCAGACGGTCTGGGGGCGTGCCCTGTCGGTGATCTACGCATGTATTGGCATACCGCTGATGCTGGTCGTACTCGGCGACATTGGCGAGTGGTTTCAGAAGATCCTCACCAAGACCTACATCTACTTCTTGATAAAGTGGAGGTATGTGAGACGACCTCGTAGCGCTACCGGGCCTCCAAAATGGCCTCCGTCTACTTTAGGAATTTCCGCAAGAAGAAGTTGTCCACGCCGTTGGACGAGATCTTTCTGCCGATGTGGATAGCGCTGCCGCTGGTGCTCATCTACATCATCAGCTGCACGATGGTCATCCACTGGTTCGACCACAACGAGGGGAACAAGCCCGGTGAGCTTCTGAAGAGGCGACTATCAGTACGCGACGCGACAGACCTAGTCAGACCTCGCTTCTTCTAGGCATTGGTTTTCCGGACGCGTTCTATTTCACGTTTATTAGCTTAACGACGATTGGTCTCGGCGATGTGATGCCATACAACATCCAGGTAAGCCTTTCTGAATGGTATTGATCGATATTGATCGAAAATTTGTTGCTACTCCGGACCATAGGTGCCTTCAGTGGGATTATTTCTCACGACGTTTGTGCCTAAACCCGCCCAAATTCTTCAAGAAGTACTGCTGCCAGTTCTTTTCAGTACTCTCCTCTCCTGGCGGCCGCTTTTCTACTCGGTCTGGCACTGGTCAGCATCGTGAACACCAGCATCTACGCCCAACTCTACGACATGTTCTTCCAGTTCGTCGAAAGTATGGAAAAACACCTGGATCGAATTCATAAGGAGCATTTCCGCGGTCATGGATATCTCGTCTTCAAGGTATCGATTTTATTGATCGACGATCCACTTGCGCCACCACGCGGCGCGGCACCACGATCGCCATAGATATCGATTTTTCGCTCCGCTCGGTCGATATCTATCCCGACCAGGGATGGGCGGAAATTTTGAAATTTTTTCCAGAAAACAGAAAACAGAAAATCGCCTTCGTCAGAAAACAGAGATCAGAAAACAGAAAAGCCAAAAACGCCAGAAAATCAGAAAACAGAAAACAGAAATCAGAAAATTGCGAAATTATCACACGACCTAATTATTTTACCTAAAGATCCATATTTCTAGTAGCAAATGCTTTTGTATGACCAGAAATGTAGTCGTAGACCAGCGTTTTAATCTGCAGACGTTTATAAAAATTTCCATTAAACTCCAGTGCACTGCAATCACCATGTTGTAAATCTTGACTGATAGATCTTAAGAATCTCGACACTTGAACTATACAACATTGCTCATCAGCTCCGTTTCACCGCTAACGCCTCAATTAGATAATGGTCCCACTAGTACGAAACTGGCCTTTTAGTGTACCGAACACGATGAAGGCTCAGTGATCACTGTTTGCATGTTTCAACACAATTGCTTGAGTTTGTTGACACACTTTCGCAACATACTCTAAAGCTGTGCAGAGATTCGTTGAGTATTACAGGCTCCGCCAGAATCTGTTTTTCTAGTTCGTTTCGTTCTTTGGGAATACATTTCCTTAAGTGTCATAATTTACGCGTAGCTGAAAGTTTTCAGGCCAACTTACCGATGCTCTTTAGAACACCAAGTTACTACTTAGCCGAATAAAGATGTTGTGTACTGGCTTGATATTTCACAGAACAACACGCGATTGTGACTGAAGGGCTGTCAGCATAATAGATCTTGGGTGAAGGTGCTTCCTTGAATGCGTAGACACCACATGATGAAGACCTTATTATTATTATTTCTCCTCAAATCTACATATCATATAACATCCCAGTGGAAGGCCAGCAGAACCGACTTGCTGTACAGAGGACTGCACGACATTAGCAACAATCGCCCGATCTGCCTGATGTACGTAGTCTATAAGCTGTTCGCTCGAGTCATCCTCAACACGACCGCTGGGCGAAGGACAGCCACGCGAACAAGCAGGATTTCGGAGAGGATTCAGCACGATCGACCGCATACACACCATTACGAAGCTCATCGAAGTGTCGCGAGAGTTCAAGCTGCTGCTGTGCCTTACGTTCATCGACCTGAAGAAGGCATTTGACTCTGCTTACGTTCATCGATCTGAAGAAGGAATTCGACTTTATCGAAACTGAAGCAGTCGTCTAAGCCCTGCTCGCTCAGGACGTTCCTACTCTGTACATCAGAGTCCTTCGAGAGCTGTACAGTGGATTCACGACCAAGATCTAACCATTCTACAACGACGTCGTCATCGACGTGAAGAGAGGAGTTCGGCAGTGGAATACCATATCTTCGAAGCTCTTCAGCTCGAAAACGCCATGCGCGAACTAGAATGGCAAGACATGGAGTGAAGGTCAACGGCCGGTAACTGACCATCTTCGGTTTGCTGATGAGATCGTGCTCATAACACCAAGCGCTACCCAGGCAGAGCAGATGCTTGTTGGCTTCGACCGTGTATGTGGGAACGTTGGACTGCAGCTGAATCTTACGAAGACGATGTTCATGAGGAACGGACGAGTTTCTATGCGTCATCCTCACTCAACGAACGAACATCTTCGAATGCTCTAGATACGTGTATCTGGGTCGCGAAGTCAACATGGCCAACGGCCTAGCACCAGAGCTGAGCAGGAGGAAACGAGCGGCTTGCGGAGTTTTTAAGAGCGTCGAAAGAGTCGTAGAGAAGACGAAGAACGTCCGGCTCGTACGCACCTTTTCAACTTCACTGTTCTTCCTGCCCTAACATACGCATCAGAGACCTAGGCTATACGAAAGCAGGATGAACACGCGATCAGCGTCGCGCAGCGTGGAATCGAGAGGACGATGCTCAGTGACACGACTCACGCAAGTGAGAGAAGGCTCTGGAGTTCCGAGCTTCACCGACGTTCGAAGATAAGAGACGCTGTCGCATGGACCAAGTCGTCGAAAATTAGGTGGCCCCGTAATGCGCTTCGCAGACACCGACTGGACGTCACCGACTGGATTTCGCGGGATGTCAAGAGAACACCAGGAACTGCCCACCAACGCGTTGGTCGGGCTTCTTCGTCAAAGCCCTGAACAAACAGTATGAAGCTCTTCGTGTCCCTCGAGCGAAAGGGATCCATTGGAGCACCCTGGCACGCGGCACGGACGTGTGGAGACGCTGATGGGGCCCGCTTGAACATCAATGGACGACAGATGATATACGTGATAAATGAGAAATTTCCAGCATCACTACACTATCACCAGATCAGCGAAATCAAAGGTAACTAAAAAACTTTTCTGTCTCCTACTAATTTGTGACACCAAAAGCTGAGCAATCTTCAGAGTTAGAAAAGCACCTTCGACAAAGGCTCTGCAGGAAGCGATATTGGGGATGACCGGCCAACAATGTTCAATTTTTAAACCGGTGGTGGAGAATAACCCTACCCACAGTAACTTTAGGACAAGTGGTTAGTTAATACATAATTTAGTACCCCTCAAAATACTAGTTTTATAGTTTTAATGTAAGATTTTTAGTGATCGTAGGTGGTCCAAACTACTGCTAATATCGAAAAGAATACGAAGCCAAATTATGAAAGTCGAAAAATGTCCTATGAAGAAACTCCTTGCCAGCAGCACTTACACAATCAATCAAGCAAACATGTGGGATAGTTCATGAGTATATGGCGCAATTGCTACATGAGCACATCCAAAAACGCCACATGCTTGCCATTTAAGATACTCTAGGAACACTATTTTGGAATGAAGCTCACTATTCTATGATACTTTTTGAATTTTTTCATTGGATTTCTGTGGTAAATTTTTGCTCACGACTCTATTTTCTGTTTTCTGGCCAATTTTTGGCCATTTTCCCAGAAAACAGAAAACAGAAAAAATTTGCCCAAAATGGCCAGAAAACCAGAAAACAGAAAACAGAAATTCCGCCCATCCCTGATCCCGACCATCGTGCAGCGACGCGTAGAGGTGCAAGTATAAACTAGGGCTAAGGGCCCGTTTATACTTCGACGCCGAGCGACGCGACACCACGTGTGGTGGTCATATCGATTGAGCGACGCGATCGATCAATTTGGCCACTTTACATGCCGTCGCGTCGCTGGCGTCGGAAGCGTAAACGGGGCCTAAGTGCAGTGATCCATTGCGCGATCAATCGTTTGGCGAATATATGCACGAAGTGAGTGCATTGCTTACACTAGCCGTTTGGCGGTTCGGACCTTATGTTGAATCTTATGCATGAAAGTGTCGTCTCTTCGTCGAAGAGTTATAGTCGAGACCGCGCCTTAGGGCGCTTAGGCAGATGCACGGCGCATATTGTGGATATATGAACAATTTGGCACAAAAATTGAATACTTTTGTTAAAAAACTGCATCTAAAGGAAGGTCATAAGCTATGTGGCGGTGTCAATCCGTCCGTTTGTCCCTGTGTACGTCCGCGTATAATGATTTGCCGCTGAAGAGGCTACTCGACGCGTATACGAATTAACCAACCCATTGAAATCGACTGACACGAGTATGATTTTGATGACAGATCCCTGATTCCTAGGAAGGAAAATATCGATCTAGTAATCGATATCGATATTTGACATTGAATATTGATGTACACTATTGATTTTATCGATTAGGGCGGAAATCGCGAAGATGCTGGCCGCTGGTGGTCAGAATTCGCAGCTATCCATTAGTTTCTATCCACAGATCAATATCGAGCGATTTTTCTCACAGATTTACATAATTATCATGCCCGTTGGTGGGCAGGATTCACAGCCGTAATCCTCGAACCCATATCGATCGATTATATTGATTTTTCTTCAGATTTAACCATTAGGCTGGAATTTACGTGAGTACGCTGGCCGTTGTTGAAGCCAATTCACAAAAGCCGTCCATGTCTATCAGTTGATCAATATTGATCGGTGTTATCGATTTTTGCTGGAACTTTACAGTTTGCGGTGCGAATCCAAACGTACGTGCTGGCCGCTGGTTAGGCTTCAGGTGGACAGTATCGATCTACCACCTATACGGAGTAGCTGATTGCATTGTTAGGCCGACTGACCGCTCTATGATAATGTTGTTTGATTTTGATTTTTGGGCATATTCAGGTATTTAATGGCAAAACTGCCGCAAAATCACTTTCGAAAACCGTTTATTCATCTGTTGTGGAGATCTTCAACGGAGTTTCCATATGAAGGAGTTAGCTCATGTGTTGATCCTTTTACTAGTCCGCGCAAAATTAATGGCCGCTGAGAAATATTCGTAACATTTAGAGAAATTCACTGAAGTAATCCATACGATCGATATTCGATTCGTGCGCGCACTTTGATCCAGCAATCAATACCGTTCGATATCATTCAATTTTCATTAAAACTCGACTGTTTGAGGCGGGAGTTGGTCACGATTCATAAGAAGTGAACAGTTGATCAATGCCGATCAATAATTCGGAACTGTGTTCTTCGCAGTTGGTCATAATCGAAATGTTTCATTTTCAGGACATGGAGCCGGTGTTTCGCATGCTGGTCTGTTCGTTCCCTCACATTAAACGGGCGTCTAGGAAAAAGTTGGTAGAAGTGTTACACGAAAGCTTCCGAAGGAAGCCAAGGAAAGCCGTTCGGGTGGGTATCCAGTGTGTTTAGGGCCTGTCCATACTTTGCGACGGGAATAGCTGGAACGACTCGTCAGTCACGCAGATCCTGCTTATCGATTTTTGTCGAGCGATCGTCCAGCAGAAATCGATACGTGTGCTTTGCGCGGCCAATTAATCACTGCCGTCGCTCCCGTGCGAAGTATGAACAAACCCGTAGTGCTCAGTCGAATATCTAGGGCCTTGTTTACACTCCTATATCACCGTGGAAGCGTCATACTGAGAAGGACCAATATTGATTATGCCGCGCGCCCTAATCGATATAAGCGATTCTCACTCGATGGTTGGAGTATAAAATGAAACTAACAAGGAAACCAATTGGCTTCTTGTGCAGATGAACGACAACGGTCCGACCCACATCCGCACGCGAACGATCTCCGACATAGCGGCGCACGACGAGCAGCACACGCGTCCGCAGGAGCGACCGGCGGCGGCGCGCCACAGGGCTCCGACCCTCGGCGCGCTTGGCGGCATGGACCTGGCCAAGTTTAGGTGAGTAGCTGCGACATTGTTCACACACATATATTACCACGAAGCAAGTTTAGAATAAAAAAATATATTCGTTATATAAAAAATGTTCGTTATATGCGCGTGATCCCTCGGTTACTGGAACTTCCGAACACAAATCGATTATTTTACTGCTAAGCCCATTGAACGGTAATTAATTTTGCGCAGACTGACGGGCAGACGTATAGACAAATAGACTTTTTAGAGTTTTTGGATATAGATTTATTCATTTTATTCCCTATAATCCGTCAAAAACATGTACTTTATATTTACTGGATTTAGTATTCCGATTAGGTTATGATTTTTAAAGTTATTTAAACGATAATAATACTGTTTTTAAGCATGTCCACTTTGGTTATTTATTTTATTATTTTAAATGTATTGTATTGTTTTAGTTTATTCGATAATCGTATTTCGCGTTTTTATTTTTAAAAATCTGCCTATTCGTTTTATTTTCACGTTTTTTGACCTGGAATTTAGCCGTATAGTTTATTAACTCAAAATAAGTAGCAAAGAAATGTGTTTGATAAAAAGTTTAAGATAGGGAACGAATCCCCGGCTTCCGACCTAGGCAGTGGCACGAAATAAAACACAGTAGATAAAAACAATAGTTTATCGATAAAACACGAACGACAACTACAAGTACACTACACCGAGGAATGAATGAGCAAATAGGACAATCCAACGGTGGGGATCACCGCGGCTCAGGCAGAAGAAAGGGTGAATAATACTGAAATCTTCCCGGTCCGGTGCGGGGCCTCCTTTCGACGAGTCGCGGGCCAACGGGAAAGAAGACGAACCTGCGGACTCTCGTCCACCTGTAAGGAAATCAGACCACCCAAAGACACCGGGCTCTGCCGCCCCCTTCTAGCGCGCGTCAGTTTTCGCGCGCTCGCCCTTGATTTTGACCACTGATCAACTACTACCCTCGTTTTGGATCCCGTTCCACATTTCTAATTATTTCTCAACGTGCTTGGATTCACTACTTTCTACAACCGCCTCCTCCGGGGAAGTGACGTCCCGGCACTTATGTTAGTTTATAGCCTCCCCAACCCCTGCCTCTTCTGCCACGGTGACCCCCACGTCCTCTGCTAACGCCTGAAAAGGAGGGGGTCCAATTTAGAGGGACCATTTGTGGCATAAAATGGTGTGACGGCACCATGACGGTCGGGTTGGGCATCACACAGGGTTGTCGCTCCAGCACGGTTCTACATTCACGTGGTTCACGGGGTTTCTTCGCTATCCCTTTAGAAGCAGTATGAATGCTTCCTTCCAGTCTTTTCTGGCGACGGCAGTCACTTTTCCTCGTATTTCGTTCTTCAGCACATATATCCTCTGGAATGCTTATTTCGTTGCGAACGTATTCCCTTAGACTGTCGAGGAAATCCTTGATCACGATCCTTGGGTAAGCGTCTTCCCATGACTGACGAGGGTGTAATCCAGCGGTCTGAAAGGGCTCCAATGTGGATTCGACCAACGGAATCATGCATACAATGTTATGTCGCATACTCATTGCGGACATCTTCGCAAGTTCGACCATGTCGCGTGCATCCAACCGATTAACTTTCCAGCTGTCTTCCCCTCTTGGTGGGGCCACAACGACGACTTTGGCTCCTCTTAATGCCACTTTTGAAAACAGAGTTGACAGCTTGAGCCACGAAGAGCGATGAATCCGATTTCTTGATGTCGGTCCCACAAGGACGATATTTCGCGGCTCCACATGGTCGACAAGTTCTGGAATTTCGCTGAACCTCTGATAGGTCCGCAATTCGAGAGTCTCGTTCGCTGAACTGGCCGTTCGAAATCCTTCTGGTAGTAGTATGAGGGTCTTCTGTATTGCTTCCTTGACTTCGACATCTCTCCAGTTGTGCGATATCGCAAATTTCACTCCCTGCGTATTCAAGTCGTTCAGCTGCTCAATCGGTATTTCTGAGTTTCCTCCGTGCGGAAGCATGATTGGCGAACCATCGTGTAGAGCAAGACATCGGAACACATGATCGCAGTAGCGCTTGTAGAAAGTGAATGCTTTTTCGATTCCGCTCAGCGTGATGAATGCGTAACTTGGATCTCTCATTCGGAGGCGCTTCCTGTCGGCGTTCCTTTCGCATTCGAAGATTGAGATGAGTCTTGCCAACGCGTACGCGTTGTCGAATTTGAGTTCCCCTACGGTCTCATCAGCATCAGGGACCACATCTTTGAACACCATGTCATTTACGGTACAAGCGAATTCATAGTCTACTCCAGCTTCGCGTCTTCGACCAGGACACTTGAAGAACATTCCAAGGGCGCTCATATCGCCGTCTCCGTTTGAGGTGGCCCTGAAACAATTTGCACTAATTTTGGATGGCCTATTACTCTTTTGCCTTGATTTTCTCTTAGTGGCTGTTCTGAGCGGCGAGTCATCAATTTCTTGTGGTAGTACGATTAGCATGTCATGTTGGACTCTGATAGGGTCAGTGTTTTCGTTGAGGTCCGCTAATAATGCCGAGTTCTCACTTGTCTCAATTACCCTATAGGGTCCTCCCCATGGGTCACACAACTTGGGATACTGCTTGTTGGCCTTTTCTCGCGGCAATCTCACGAAAACTCGATCTCCCACTTTTGGCAGCTTAGCAATATCTGTCTTGTTGCGCTTGTCGTACGCAGCTCTCATTTTTTCTAGGTAGCTAGCGTTTAGTTCTTTTGCGCACTCTTGGCCAAGTCGAATCGCAGCCAGCAACTCATGTTTGTAGTCATTCAGGTCCATATGTTTTGGAGTAACCCACGCCTCATTCCTCCATTCACCCACAGTCTCCTTCTCGTGGAAGATAACAGGTTCGGGAGTATTGTTGAGGACCGGTATTTGTACATCCTCGCCTAACGTAACGCTACAGACGCCGTGTGAAATCAGAGGATGGCTCGACCACAACACTGACTCCTCAGACCCTTGGAGACCGGTTAATGTTAAGGTACACATTTTCCCTGGAGGTATGTAGACCCTATCCTTCACGTAAGCGACGTGTGAACTCTCAGTAACGTTCTTGGGTTCCGTCGTATCCAACCTGGCCTCTATATCGTTCTTTACCGTCTCTCGGCGCACCAGGTCATACCCAAAATACTCTAGGGCGTTGGTACCCAGCACCACGATTTCATCTAGACCTGGCGCCACGCAAAACGAGATGAATTCCATCTGCCCAGCTAACGTGACAGCCATGCTAATCGTGTCAAATATTACCATCTGGTTTCCAGAAGCGTCTCTGATGGAAAGCTTTGGCGCCTCGATGCGTTCCACAAAATCATCAAGGTTTACTCCTGCGTGGCCGAGACGTTTCAAAAGTCGCGCTGGGATGATAGAAATTTCCGAGCCGGTATCAAGCAGCGCCATAACTTGTTCGCCCATCATAACCACTGACTTAAGACACTTATAGCCAAACAGAGGACTTCGACGACGATCATCCTCCGCAACTGATGAGCACGTCCAGGAATCAACAATAGTTAAGTAAGAGCCAGCACTGCGATCTTGGTAGCCCAGCTGATTGTTGGGAGGATCATTGGCTAATGGTCTCCTGCCACTGCTACCCTGGTTCCTGCGAGGCTCCCTACAGTCATTGGCCACATGACCCAATCTCCCGCAATTGTAGCACCTACGGGATTGTTCTTTTCGATTGTTCTGACTAGTATGCCCATGACTCACTGGAGTCTCCATTTTCTCGCTATTACCATTTCTTAGATCTTTAGAGACCGTATTGCTTGCATTCGGTCCAGGAGTATTGCTCGCACTTTTGTTACTATGCCATCTACCGCTGCTTACTTGCTTCTGTTGGGATTTATAAACAATCATTCTTGACTTCTGAGAAGGGGTGTCCCTACTCATTTCCTCCGTAACCTTCCTGCTCCTTTCCAGTCGAAGGGCAGCTTCTTTAACCTTTTCATATGCTTCGGACTCTTCACTAGTCTCTAGCGCTTCAGCCAAACAATAGCTGCCTTCCCATTTTGCTAGTTGTCTGCTCAAAATTTCAGCCTTTTGTAATGAAACAGCTTCAAGCGGAGCATCTGGGTAGGCGCGACTAGCTAACTTTTCTAAAGTTAAGCAAAACTCGCTGACAGACTGCTTCTCACGTATAGTTAACGTTCGCAGGTCTGCCATGGCTTTAATCCTAGCACTAGCGGTATCTACTCTAAGCCTTTTCTTCATTTCGAGCACCACTTCGTCCACGCTGTTTTCTCTCACATGCTTTGGCAACGTTTCGAAAATAGTGGACGCGTCTTTGCGCAAAAATCCCTCGAAAAGTTGCAGTCGGCTAGTTTCATTCCAATGCGAGCGAGGATACTTTATGTTAAATGCGCTTACGAACCTTTTGAAGCACTCATGATATTTACCACTAAACGGCTGTATTTCAGGTAAAGACATCGCACGCCAGTACTCAGCCACATTCATTTCATTTATTGTGTTCGAAAGCGTACCTGTGTCCTGCTGAGATGGCCTTCCTTGACTCGTTTCGCAACCGCTTCTCGGCGTAGGCGAGCAGGACTCGTGGATTGATTGACTCGATGTCGACGGACCCTGAAACAATTTTTCTTTTTCGTCATCACTGTCTGAGTCCAATAAATTTGCAAATCTCTGCAAAGCATCGTTAGTTTTACCTGAGAGAGGTTGGTTTTCGTCTTGATACTGCACGGTCGTCTTCGCCTTTGCCGCTTGTCCCATGGTCTCCAACCTCTCTCGGAGACTTTCAACCTGCAATTGGTACTGTTGCAGCTTCTCTTGTAACTCTCTTTTCTCAGCGGACTCTTTGCTCAAGTGACGGACCAGCTCATCTACTTTCTCTTCCACTTCCTCTCTTCTACAACCCAATGTGTTCGAAATTGTCTTGATCCTACCCTTCGCGGTTAAGTAGCTATCTAGACAACTTGTAAGATCGACTGGCTTGAATATCTTTGCGCTTTGGAGCACCTCCAGAAGCTCTCGTTCAACGGACGGTCGGGCAAGAAGAGAAAGCTTCCTTACTGCTGATGTCACTAATGCTTTACAGTCTTCAATTTGGTCCGTTACAGCTTTCATGACAGCATCCCTGACGCTATCACCTATGCGCATTGACTTGCCGAGCTCGCTGTCACAGGCAATCCCTATCTCCGCCACTTTCCTATTAATGCGGCTGATTACCCTACAGTACTCTTTAGCCTGTGGTTCGCTTACCCTACTGTCGACGAGGTTGTCGTCGTGCTCCATTTCTTCATCCTTGTCGTCGTCAGACTCTCGCAGGAGCTCCTCCTCGTCGTAGTGGGCGTCCGTGCTCATTTGTCCTGGAATTCCGTATTACCTCTTCTGCTTAGAGGGAAGGAAGCGACGGCGCACGAGCGATACGACTGATATAGACAGTGCACGGAGAGTGTGTTTAGCTCCCTGTAGGTGGGTTAGTCCTGACTAGCTCACCCTTTCGTTTACTTTAGGTTGCACTCACACGGCCACTTAGGCTCTGAGTACGGATTTGCAAGACTTTCCGATTTCTCGACGCAGGGTACCCGGCCACAGAGACTCCGACGGCACCACTAGCTTTCACTCGAGTACGGTTGATTCTAGGCACCCGGTCACACAGACTTCGTCGGTGCCTCCTGATCAGTTCGTGAATGGCACCCGGTCACACAGACTCCGTCGATGCCTTGTTACCGATCAATCAATCAGCTAATCTCAAGCGTCCGGCCACTAGGACCTGACAACGCTGCCTTTCCACCACTCGATCGATGAATCGGTCCTTGCGTCCGGTCACTCAGACCTGACGACGCTGCTCCTTTGAGCTGTGAATTTGCAGTACCCGGTCAATGAGACCTGCCGGTACCCGTCCTGCGAAAATCGATCGGTAATGCAATCAGTAGTACCGGACCCAAAAGGTCTCACGGCACCCTTCTTCACACCCTTGGTGGGCTAAACACAGATTTTGTAGTACCCGGTCAATAAGGCCTGACGGTACCCGTGATGCCGAAATCGACCGATTATGTGGTTTGTAGTACCAGGCCACGAAGCCTTACGATACTTTTGTTTCCAAAAACAAATCGATCGGATAAACAAATTTAGCACAACCGGCCACTAGACCTGACGTTGTGCACTACTCACCCTAGGAAAATGAAGGTGAGCTCAAAAGACTGCACCACCTAAAGCAAGCTTCGGTGTAGTGTGCTGTGTTCTATCTCGCACCTGGTGCCTAGGTCGGATTGGTCCCCAAGTAGCAAAGAAATGTGTTTGATAAAAAGTTGTTTATTAAAAAAACATTAAGGTTTAAACATAAAAAGTATTTTGTGAAAAATTTGTAATTTTTATGACAGCCTTAATTTTTAGAATTTATTTTTTATAGCCTCAACAGCTAATATTTTATTATTTCAATATTTTATTCAAAAATTTATGATTTGAATTATTTGCTTCAAAATTATTTTATAAGATGATATAGTTTGTGATGTAAACCACATCTAGTGCCCGTTATATTTACGAGATCCTCCTTCTTGAACATCAATTGAAGAGAAAATCGATAATATTGATTGATAAGGTCAAAGAGTGATCTTATTGACTGTTTACCCGATCTTATTCCACACGTAGGGAATGACATATACTACGGAAATCGTATTTGTGCGATTTACTGTCCAGAGGAGAGCACTCTCGGAGAAGAATTGGCAAAATTAGTCGATGTAGGAAAAATCGATAATATCGATCGATAGGGTTCCCCTTTGAGGAAGTCGTCCAGCGTGGATCATATTCGCATCCGATCGATAAAGAGTTATAGGTCAAATATGTGGGCCATTAATTTTGCGTGGACGCACATACAGACGTACTAATTTAAGATTTTTCATTCGGAATTTTTAAATCAGATTAGTATTTTACGGCTGTTTTAGTGTCTTTCCTGATTTGACGAGTCCGACCATAGTTATCGATTAGCAGAGTGTCTGATTCAGAAAGATGCGCGACGATCGTCGTGCACGAGAACGAACGTCTAACACCACGGTCGAAGAACCGCCGGACGACGGCGACTCGTCGAGCTCCAATGAGTCGGAGAACGATCCGGAGACGGAGATCGACGAGTGCTCGACGACGTCGTCCAGCGGCGGCACCAATTGTCCCGTGGCGGGTTTGATATGAACAGCAGCGTGTACATAAATGATCTCATTGTATTGATTGAATTGATTGAATGACGTCATCGTACGACACCAACGAGCAATAACTCCGCCCACAAGGGGCGGAGCCATTGCGCGTTGAACACATATACCGCGAGGTATTTGCCTTGCTGAGAGAAAGTGTATGAATTTTTATTGGTATCGATCGTTATCGATCCATTATTACCGTGGTAGTGATGAGCAGCATTTCATTTGGACCAGATCCTCCTGATGAGGCGTTGGAGTGTCGTCGGTCGCCTTTCCTTCGACCGTTTCTTCTGCCACTCGCTGTTTTTCTGGGTTTTTCCGCGAAGGGATCAGCTGTGACCTTGGGAGCGTTCTCGTCTGGTTCTTCTGATGTCAGCCGTTTAGTCTCGGCGATGTTTTGCTCCGTTGTAGGCTCGGCAAAGTGCTGATCCCTAAATCGATTCGTCAGAGAGGTCCCAAGGCGATGTACCGTACTAAAGCGGCGCCTACCGTGTCTCGGAAAGCTCCTGTGGAGCACCAGAACCGGTTCCTTTCTTCAAATGCCTCCTCAGCTCTCCGGGCCAATATGGCATGGCGTCCGGATCGACTTTTGGGGGCGGAGCTTAAATGAAAATGAAAAATTTCACGAATGGAAAAACGGCGACATATTAGAGTCATCTATTAAGAAAATTTTAAAAAATTAAGGTGCTTCTTCGAAGTCGATTGGTTGTCCTTGTGAAAAATTATTGATTTTATTGATTTTCCCACGTTTACTGTACATTGTTCCGTTTCTAGGCGGTGCTCCAGAAGTGTCCTATTCGTCTCATATTTGTTGCGATTTCGTCGCCGTTGACCAGGTGCGTCGATACAAACGTATCGTTGGAACTTGGCCATTTCGCCTGAAAAAATCGATTTTTTTAAATGTAAGAAACAATGTTAATGAGGAACGTTTGAAAGCAGAAGCGGTGCACGGAAATAGACCCAGGAGGATTGCTCAGGTTAGCTTTGCTCCGCCCAATCCACCTCTCCCGCGCGAGAGCACGGGTCCACTAGGAGAAAACGATTTTTTCCGTAGATTACGAGCCAGTCGCTCCGTGTGCATGTTGAAGGTTCAGGTGTGTAAGGAGAAATTTCCAGCGCACTTGTGACGAGTGTCACGGCGGCGACTGTGAGGACGTTCACGGTTCATATATGAGACGGAAGAAGAAAAAAGAAACTCGGAAGGAATAAACTAGGACGGTGGAAGAAGTGAGAAGGGATGACGTGGTGGCTTAGCTAATTACGAAGTCAAAAACTTGAAGCATCTGGCCGCCACGTAAAGCTGTCGCCCAGCAACATGGCTGCGAATTCCGAGTGGAAGCGCCGGAACAATGGCGGGGATGACGACAAAGGACGGCGTTAATCAATCCCTTTCGGGATGCGCCACGCACTTTACTTTTAAGGAATATGAGGTGAACTGTATGCTTATCTGACCTGTATAAATGACTTGCGATGATCAACCGATGAAGAAGTCTGCGTCTTATCTTTCCCAAGACGAGTCGGATATCAATTCACCGATGTCGGAAAGATGAAAGGCTTTGTTGGCCTGGGCGGGAAATCCGTACCAGGAAGCTGGAATTAAGTGCACGTGACAACCGGCGCCTCCTCCGACTGCGTTACAGCGCGCCCACGGCCTTAAAGTACATTAGAGTGCCGCTGACGGTTTTAGTTTTCTTCTCTTCTCCTTTTTCGTAAAACCATCAGTTCACAATGGCCTCTGCCAAAGTAGCCCAAGTCCCCTATAGTAGTTCTGCAGTCGGCTTCTGATGATGACAGAATTGTTTGGAATGGCCTAAATATCTAGGTGAACATAGGGAATCAGCGCAAAATGTCGTTGATTGGTATGGGTTATGCGCTTGTTAACAGTTTATTTGTAGTTGATTTGCTTGACCAGACACCTGCGACGGATTGATCACATTACAGACACCTTAGGAAGCTAAACGTATTTATTTGTGTATTCAACACATGGATAACAACGCAAAAGCAAAGCAAAGCAAAGGAACTCAAGTTAATGTTATTGTAAACTGAAAAAAAAAACAAGTAACAATAACCAAGAAAGTGAAGAGGAAAACCTCTCGTGCCGCTTGCCAAAATGACTCAGTTTGCGCTTTTCGGTCGAGGGCCCAAAGAAAGACTCTGAATTTTGATGCACACTACCCCTTCCACATATTAGGTGTGGGATGCTTGGTGTGTTCAAAAATTCTGATTAATTGACCTGATTTTTGAACACGTCAAGCATCCCACACCTAATATTTGGAAGGTGTAGTGTGAAATTTAAAAATTCAGAGTCGTTCTTTTGGCCCTCGAGCCAGAAGAGCTAACTGGGCCATTTTGGCAGAAGGAGCGAGGGATCGATTCATTACACGCGTCTGGTCAAGCAAATCGACTGCAAATAAACAATTCAAATCAGTTTTTTAAAGCCTCAACTGGCCGGTATCGAGGTAGTAAGCTGTCACAACGATGTTTTGTTGCGATCAAAACTTCTAACGCCAGGCGGGACTCGAACCCGCACCTCCATCTTACCGGGCGGGAATGCTCTACGCCTTTACCCACCGGCGCCGTTTGATCGAACGCAACATACACACCTCGTGGGATACGGGTGAGTGCTGATCGGACCCACGAGGTGTGGATGTTGCGTTCGATCAAACGGCGCCGGTGGTGTAAAGGCATAGAGCATTCCCGCCCGGTCATAGGGAGGTGTGGGTTAGAGTCCCGCCTGGCGCTAGAAGTTTTGATCGCAACAAAACATCGTTGCAAATAAACAGTTGACAAGCGGCATAGCTCATACCAGTCAATGTTTTTCTTCAACCACCTTCGACAAAGTGAGACTATTCTCTCAGCAGTATTGAAGAGTTGGCTGAATATGTAGCCTAACTTGTAGCCACCGAGTGGATTCTGTCTGATGATGATGACAGTGTAAAAAATCGCGGTGTCATCGCTGGGTCTCGTAATGATGACCTTTGTAGCCCAACGGTCAGGCGATACCCGCCTCTGTCTTCCTTATCGATTCCAACCTTTTGCGCATGAGAGGTGGTGGGGTGTTATCGCCTCATGATCATTTCGTGGCGGCGATGTTCTGGTCCTTCAAACGGCAACCATTTTTGATCCGAGTCGAACATTCTTCGAAATACGCTCTACCATCCAAGAACTGATATGTTTCGCTGAAATAGGGGACTCAGGACGTCTCTCCTCGTTCTATGGCTTCATTATCGTAATCTTTCTTAGAGGTTTGTCGTTAGCACACTGTTGCTACGCTACTCATCATAGTGCTTATCGCTTTTGTTCGTCCTTATTGGTTTTTCTTCATCCTATAGCCTTGGAAAAGAATCAATATCGATCGATTTGGTCGATTTTTGTACAGAGGTAGCTGCCTAAGATAGAGGAGCTTGAGTTTATGGCCGGCGAATAGGTGACAGCATAACCAAACTGTTAGGTTGTCCCATAAGTCTCCGCCGTTTTTTCAACGATTCATTGCGGATTTCGCCGGTGGTCTCTTGCATAGCGCTGCATAGCTTTCGAAAGAGAATGATTTGCTCTATCAGAGCATATATTGCATTTCTTTTTTGATCATGAACTTTGTCAATTTTTAGGTCGTTGAAGTGAAATGTGAAAAAGTGGCCATCTGCGCAGTTGCTTCTCTCGCCTAGGTTTGGAATTTTTTGCGCAGTGTTTTACAGCATTTGGAAGACAATGTTCTGTACTACAAGGATATGTGTTGGTCCTATTTCCTCACTTGTCCTTTATTGATTTTTAGGCCATCAAATTGGGAATTCCGTCTTTTCCGTCCGAATTTTTACCAAAACTCCGGTTCTGTGGTTGGACTTTTTTGCTTGGTGTCATATGTCGTATGAAAGAGGATGTCTTGCTCAGTAAGAATTTGTGTCGCGTTTATTGGCTCACGCTGATTTCTGTCGAATATCAACAACTGAAGAAGGAGAAGGAGTTGTTGGTGAAGACGATTTTTCTCTTTTTGGCATTTTGTTGATATTCAACAGAAATCAATGAACGCGGCACATATTCTTATAGGGCAAGAAATTCTTTTTCGAATGACATATAACACCAACCCAAAAAGTCCAATCACAGAGCAGGAGCTGTTGGCAAATGTAACCATCCTCCTTCGGACGTCCCAATTTGACGGCCTAAAAATCAATAAAGGACGAGTGAGAAAATAGCACTAACACATATTCTTGTAGTACAGAACATTGTCTTCTAAATGCTATAAAAAACTGCGCAAAAAATTACAAACCTAAGCGGAGAGAACAAGTGCGCAGATGGCTACTTTTTCACTTTTTCACTTTTCACTTCAACGACCTAAAAATTGGCAAAACTCATGATGAAAAAAGAAGTGCAATACATTTTCTGATAGAGCAAATCATTCTCTTTCGAAAGCTGTGCAGCGCTATGCAAGATACCGCCGGCGAAATCTGCAGTGAATCGTTGAAAAAAAAACGGCGAAGACTTATTGGACAACCTAGTATAATACACTGATAATATAATACAATTAACAATATAAATACAACAACAGGCATAGTTGTGAAAGAACACGCAATCCTTACATCGCGTCTATAGGTGAGCAGAATTTACAATGTCAATAAAATGAGAATCGATCGACGCGACGTTTTGAAGACGAGAGTGCGTGGCGCAATCTCCTCTCTTGACACACCGTATTACTATTGCCTTTTTGCGCCCTCATCCAACCTCACCAGAGTCTTTACTGAAGAGCTCCTGAAGAGCTTAATGTCGTCAGAATCTGCGTGGCTAGAGCTTTTCTAAAGTTCTGGTATTGAAGGCACAGCGGCAGCTCCTGTTCTGAGCTATCGAACCAGAAGTGCAGATGACGTCCTTCAAAGAGGTGACGGTTGTCAGTTTTTTGATGGTCTGAAATGAACCGCTGAATTTCGTCTTTTAGCTAGTTGGCGAACAGCGAGCGTTCTTCAGAAGCGGAGCCACGAGATGTCTGGAGAAACGCCGTGCGGCATTGACGACAGTGAAGGAGATGATCGAGCAGCACAAGGACGAGATCGCGGCGGCCATTCATAAGGACCTCGGCAGGGTAGGCGGCATTTCTTCGTCAAACTGCGTCAAAATGGGCATTTTTCAAAACAAATTGAGTCTTCTTTGGTACTTGTCGACAATGTGGCCTGCACAGGGGGGGGGGGGGGAGGGGCGGCAATGCGCCTGACAGTGAGAATAGAAAACAGCGCATTAGTCGACTGCCTCTTGGGCCGCGGATTATCGACAAGAAGCGCCACCCAGAAAGAGGGTGTACGTTCGATGTCGTGATTAGCTGGTGCGTTCCCGCCACCCGATGCAGGCCACATTTGCGACTAGTATTGAAAAAAACCACAGCGTGATTTAAAACGTCCACTGTGGTTTGAAGTGTGCAGAATCATTTTAAGAGCTCCTCTTGCGGTCATTTTTCTTAGATACCCAACAAAGATCAACGAACATTAATTTAAAATATTATAATCTTCTTCTTCTTCTTCAGCGTTTGTCCCGCATCGTAGCGGGGTCCGCTATTCTGGTGTTATGACGCCACCTTTCCCGATCCAGCGCTAGATCAGGGTAAACACCAGTAATCTTCAAGTCCGCATGTAACGTATCTAACCAGCGCTGCTTCGGGCGCCCTCTAGGCCGCTTTCCTGTTACCTCGAAGTTAAGGCCTATCTTGCGGACGCTGTCTTCCTTTCCACGCAGAACATGGCCGTACCATCGCAAGCGAGCTTCGCGCATCTTGTCCGCTATCGGCGTGACACCGAACTTCTGCCGAATAGCATCGTTTCGAATGCGGTCCATGCGCGTGACTCCAGCCGTCCAGCGCAGCATCTTCGTCTCCATGACGCTGAGGCGCGTTTCAACTTCCTTTGTCGCAGGCCAACACTCAGCGCCGTACATCGCTACTGGCCGGATGACTGCTCTGTAGATCTTCGACTTCAAGCGCTCCGGTATCTTCCTATCGCAGAGCACGCCAGTCAACGAGCGCCACTTGGACCAAGCTGCACTCACGCGTGAATTCACTTCGACCATAGTTTGCCGTCAGACGCGACTGCTGATCCCAGGTACTTAAAGACCGCAGTGCGTGGAAGCTCGATGCCGTTAACCTTGATGGAGCTGGACTCAGTAACGTCCGTCGTTAGATATTCGGTCTTCTTCACGTTCAATTTGAGTCCAAACCGCTCCAAGCGATCACACCAAGCTTGCAACTCTCGCTCGAGTTCTCCTTTATCTTCGCTAGCGAGCATCACGTCATCGGCATAAAGCAACGTCCAAGGGACGGGCTTCTGAAGATCTCGTGTGATGGCATCCATAACGACAACAAAGAGGAGTGGGGAAAGCGCAGAACCCTGATGTACCCCGACAGAGATGGGAAACTCCATCGAGGTTCCAGCTGCAGCTTGAACTCGACTCTTTGGACAAGAGTAGAGAATTCGCACCCACTCTATGAGCTCTTCGGGAACTCCATGATGTCGCAAGGCGTACCATATCACTTCACGCGGTACGCGGTCAAAGGCCTTCTCCAAGTCGAGGAAGGCGATATGCACTGCCTTCTGTTTCTCGCGATGCTTCTCTATCAGGAGGCGGGCGGCGTGAATGGCATCAATGGTGCCACAGCCAGCCACGAAGCCGCACTGATTGCTGGAAAGCTGGACGATGTCACGAATTCGTCCGTCGACAATTCGCTCAAAGATCTTCATGCTGTGCGAGAGCAAGCGAATCGGACGGTAATTGGAGCAGTCTGCAGGACTGCCCTTCTTCTTCCAAATCGGAATCGTCGTACTTTGGCGCCAACACTCAGGCACTTTCTTCTCCGCCACAACCTGATGAAAGAACTGCGCCAACCACTCAGCAGGGTACCAAAACTTCGGCTTCCACAGTTCTGCTGCCACGTCGTCGGGCCCAGTTGCTTTGCCTGGCCTCATCTTCTTCAAAGCCGCTTCAATCTCCTCACGGTGATCTTCTGAACGGGGCCGTGGGTTGGAGCCGTTGAAGGGATGGCTGGATGAGGAAATTCTACCGTAGAGATTTCCTCAAAGTAATCGCGCCATCGCTTCAATGCCTTCTTGCGGTCCATAAGAAGATGGCCGTTCTCATCATTGATGCCGAAGAACTTCTCGATGTCCTCGGTCTGGCGATGGCGATTCTTTGCGAGTTGGTACAGATACCGCTCACCATCGCGCGACTCGAGCTTCTCGTTGACATCTCCATAATGAGTGGCTTTTGCAACAGCCACGGCCTTCTTTGCAGCTTTCTTCGCTTCTTGGTACTTCCGCCAGTTATCGGCTGTCTTTTCGCCGAGAAACACGTGATATAGCGTCTTCTTCTCTCGAACTTTGGCTTTCACGTCATCTGTCCACAGCCAGGCCTGCTTGTCGACCTTCCGTCGTTTAGGCTTCGTGATGCCGAGCTCCGACCGTGCAGCGTGACGAATCGCGTCGATGGCCCTCTCTCAAATTTCGTCGACAGTTGTCACTGTCGGTAACCGCACGCGAGAAATCACAGCTGCTTCCTTCTCTTTCATTCGCCACCACTTGATTCTTGCTGCACCGCATCGCTCGACCTGCTTCAGCCTCGGAGGGGCGATCTTTAAAGTACAGATCAGCGGTCGATGCTGTGGGACGACCGTCTCATACGGCACGACCTTCGCGTCTGTGACAAGACTTCGGTCTCGATCCTTCACAAGGACAAAGTCTATCTGAGTCCTGGTGTTCCCGTTATAGAACGAGATGAGGTGGGAATCGCGTTTGCGAAATACGGTGTTCACTATGGTGAGGTTGTGCGATTCTGCATATTCAAGGATACGCTCACGATCTGCGTTACGCGACCCGTAACCGAACCCACCATGACAGCCGTACCCGTCTTTCGTCACGCCGACGTGCCCGTTGAGGTCACCAGCGACTATGATGACATCTTTCGACGGTACCTCTGCTGTCTTCTCATCAAGCAGGCTCCAGAACTCTTCCTTGGCTTGATCCGAGCAGCCAGTCTGCGGAGCATACGCAGAGAAGAAGTGATAGAGTCGCTCCTTCATGGCGACAACGATCTTCATCAATCGATCGTCAAAGCGCTCGACACTTACAATCGAGTCACGAAATCGTTCGGAGACGATTATTCCGACACCACTGGTGGTCCTGGGACTTCCACATAGAACGGCCTTGAAGCCTCGTCCTATGTCCCTTGACTTGCGGCAGGACCACCTCGTCTCCTGCACCGCACAGAAATCAACTCTTCTACGCTCCAGTGCTTCAACCAACTCGCACGAGCGGCCCGTCAACGTACCCACATTCAGCGTAGCCACGCGGGTCCTGCTTACGTTACGGGATTTTCGGACTAACTCAGTTGCCCCCCGATGCCGTCCTCACATCAGGGACCCTCGCATACTTTCCACACTCGCCGGGCTTTGCGAGTGCGCGTCGGCTCCCGCGGACGCCGTAGCACTATCTCGATAAACCTGAACAGTCATACACCATGAGATCTGACATGGGTCTTCGTAGGCCGGCCTGTCACAAGGGCCTGTCGCCTGCAATCGAATGTCCGTGATCGGCTTAGCTCGCAGAGCGAACACTTTCCAGTGGCACCACGTGGAGGAACGGACATCGCCACCAATTTAAAATATTATAATAATACATATTTATATTCGTATTTGATATGTTTATTTACTAAATATTGTATCCTTTAAAGCAAAAGTTTATTTTGACTTTGTTAGGGCACTTTTATTTTAATGTTGGGCCAAAGATGAGATGAGATCTAATGTGTTTTGAAAAAAGGGTACTAGTTGGTAATATGGCCTGCATGGAGGGGCGGGGTAGCATCAGCGAACCACGGCGCTGAAAGTATAAAAAAGTGTTTCCTCTCATCTGCGCTCTCACTCCGCATCAGCGGTGTGTCGAGTTTGTTTTGAAACGCGTTCCATATGATCTATGGTGTCCAAATTCATTCGATTGGTCTGCATTGTGATCATATTACTTAGAAATATGCGCATTAATTTAAAATATAAATTTTCTGAAAACAAAATTATTTTTGCATTTTTTAGACATCAATTTAAATTTAGCAATGTCTAATGTGTTTTGGAAAATAGACACTTGTCGATAATGTGGCCTGCATGCGGAGGCGGGAAAGCGTCAGCCAATTATCTGTTGGTCGTACGCGACTGAGCTTCCTTCCTTCTGCACCCTTCGTCAGTGGTGAGTGCGTGTTTACGGTCGGTGATCTGATGATCTGGTAGGTTGGCACGTTCGATCTCCACATGTTGACCATATTGCCGACTAGTACGGGCCATACTTCGCGACAGCAGCAACAAAAGCGAGAACGCAGCGCGGGTAGCGTGCGCCGCGCGTGGAAGTATGAACAGGCGACTAGAGCGACAAGAGCGACAAGAGCGACTGGAGCGACAGCGCCGGCACTCGAATATGAACACTTCGGCGGCGCGCGCTCGGTTTTAATCGATATGCATGTTTTGCATGGGCGACGAGAGCGCAGCGCGCGAGGCGTGCGCAGAGCCGGCAAGTATGAATAGGCGACAAGAGCAACAGAGTTCGAGTATGAACACTCTTCGGCGGCGCGTGCTCGGTTTCAATCGATATGCATGTTTTGCACCGTCGACAAGTCGCTCTTGTCGCGAAGTATGAACGCGCCCTATGGATGCAGATCCACTTTCCTCTGAAAAGTATTTCATTTGATTTGAGGTGTCCGAATTCGCTTGAAGGGTATCGTGCGCCGTCATTTTCTTCAGACACCCTTTGAGGATGAACACCTGAAGAATAGGAAATTAATATTTTATTAAAATGTTAAAAATTTTCATAAAACAACTGCTTAGCGCTCTTTTATGCTTTTATTTGAAAACTATATAATCTGCCTTTAAAAAATCGCTATTAGTCGGTGTGGCCTGCAAGGCCAACCAACCACAGCACAGAATTCCGTGCCTTCTGCGCCCTTGTCCACGTCAGCAGTATGTGTTTACGGTCAATGGTCTGATTGGATAGCGCATTGCCACCTCTACATGCAGGCCAGATTGTCGACCAGCAGAGACACACGCTCAGTTTGCTTTGAAAAGTGTCCAAGTTGAGATAGATCCCCTGAATTTTTTTTGAAATCGGCTTTGAATAAACACAGCAGTAAGTGTTCGATTCCAGGATGCTTCCACAGAGGTGGCTGGAGCTCTACATGAGGTTGCAGTGCTGCTTGAGAATCTGGAAGAGTGGAACGCCGTCAAGAAGGTTTCGATAGGGCTCTTCTAGCTCACAGGAATGAAGGAGAGACGTTTCAGGTTCCAAACCCGCCTTACATGACCGATGACGATGAACTGGTTCTGGTGCCGGAGCCACTGGGCGTCGTGCTCATCATAGCACCGTGGAACTTCCCCCTGGTCACCTCCATCCCCTTCGCGGCGGCGCTGGCTGGAGGTTCATAGTCGTACCCTTTTTCGGAGATCAGAGCCAGAAGATCCACATCGGTTTCCAGGTAACACAGTGATTCTGAAGCTGTCCGAGGTCGCGCCAGCGTTCTCCACAATGTTCGCTGGTCTGGTTGGAAAGTACTTTGATAAGGTGGGCGAATTCATTCTAGGAGACGCCGTTCTAGCCGTTAGCAGGTCCGATTCCTTGCAGAGGCTGTTCGCCGCAGTTGAAGGAGCCGTGCCGGAGACGACGACGCTGCTCAAGGAACGATTCGACCACATCATGTATACCGGCAACCCGACCGTCGGAAGGATCATAATGGCCGCCGCAGCAAAGAACCTGACTCCGGTGACACTCGAGCTGGGCGGCAAGAAGTGAGTCTGTCGGTAGTGGCCAGGTCTAAAAGGATGGTGCAGACGGATTGTGGAATGCGAGGCTGATAGCAGATGGACTTCCTTTTTGAAAAAGAAGCGCTTCTCGGGTGGTCACGGAGGTCAGAAGGCAGATGGGAACCTTGCTTGATACTTTGGTGGTCCATCTGGTTTCCCAGCGGAGACCACGGCTATTCCATTTCGCTTGATTTCTGACGTCTTCCATCCAGTGTAGCAGACCGCGCTCCCTAAATGATCTCGAGAATGAGTCTGCCCATCTTGTTGACCCACTCCATAATGGGAGGAACCTCTTCAGCAGGCAATGCTCGCCAGGGAAGGGTCTCAGGCGTAGGTCTGAACGGGAAAATGCAGAGTACTGCGAGAATCTCCACCGTTCATACAGTAGAAAAACATATTTCGTTTTTGCTGAGTCCTTGAACCAACAGAGCTACGGGCCCTCGAAGGTGGGGTACAGTATCGCACCGTCATTCGTCCAAACTTTGTCTATAGGGGTTATCTGGGGTGTTGATCACGGATCTGACCCTTTTCACAATTTAGAATGAAACAAATGTGTAGGAGATGTGTAGGAAGCAAATTGGTGAAGAAGGCAGCTGTCAGTATGGGTCAGTACCCTTGGTGTCTAGTGGATGGTTGGTTCGTGGCTGTGTCTGCAAACTGACATGGGGAGCTTGGCCAGGCCTCCATGCCGGCTAGGGCTAGCCATCAGGCAGACAGCCCGGTAAGGGATTCGAACCTCTCTCAGCCGGTCGGCAACGACCGGGAAAGGTCGTTGCCGACCGGCTCAGAGAGGTTCGAATCCCTTGTGCCGGGCTGTCTGCCTGATGGCTCATTATTCGATTCCGGAGAGGGATGATCGCTTCAATCTGAAAACAGAAGGTTCCGGCTTCGTACCGCACCAGTACGTGAAAACTTCCAACGCTACTTCTGGCTTGTTGACCAGTTCACGGACACAGCGCACCGCAGTGTATATAAAGGTTTATCTATAGCTACACTGCTATGGAACGGAGAGTCTATGCAGACAATAGCTACTTCACAGAGAGGAGTGGGACCTATACTCGCGGTGTCGGCTGAGTAGGAAGTGCGCCCTTGAGCGATGACTCAGTTAGCGGCGACGCTAACAAACGTATGCGCAGACCTTCCCCTTGGACGCAAGGTTGGCGGGGAGATGCTTGCCTCTCCTGTTTCCCAGAATCCTTTCCGGAACTTGGCTATGCTGTTTGGGGAACTCTGCCGGTCCGAGGGAGACTTAAGATGGGTTGACTGCCGATCACTCGGCTGCTTACAAGAGTAGACTGGTTCCCGACCGCTCGGGAGAAAGCACCATTACTAGAATGGACCCTGTGCCCATGCCGGCCGGCTTATATGGAGTGAGCGCGCCCCAAGCCCCGCCCTTTGCCGCGATTGGCTGGCTCGGCGCGCTCCCCTATCCCGCCGACACTGCTCGCAATCGATCGACGCCACGTCATCGGTGCCGGGCCGTCTCCGCAGTAAGCGTGATGATAAGGAGTGAATCAAACTGCCCAAAAACGACATTATAAAGAGACAAAATAACACACAAGGACATTCAACACCGCCACGGGTAACACCTTGACCTAACACAGCGGTTATAAAAAAATGCAAAAATAGCGCATAGTACGGGAGTCGAACATCTGTGGCCGTATTCATGAACGTTCCCGGGAACTGTCCAAGTCACCACCTCATTGACGGCTTCCCGGGAACGTTCAAGGCTTCCCGCGGGAAGCGACCGAGCCGGGAGGCAAAAGTTCGTATTCACGAACATGCCGGGAAGCAACGGGTGCCTCCCGCGCCGATGGCGGGAGGATCCCGGCCTACCCGCACTCAACCGGTCGGGAACGTCGGGAAGCCGTCAATGAGGTGGTGTGTTGAATCGCAAGCAATAGGATTTCGATGGCGATTTTGCTATCGAAAGTCGTCTTCACGGGGGGTTATCTTCGCCATATGTCTCCTAACGTCTTCCTGGGCTATCTTCTGGGGAGGGGGGAGGGGAGGGAGGTCCGGATTCTGTCGCTTACTTGATTGGAAAGAAATCACATAATTGATCTGAAACATTGACAATGAGTGGCTCTTTCGTCGGATGCGTCACGCACTCTATTTCTACGGGATATTGCGATACCACTTCTTATCCTTTTCCGTTGTCAATCGGTGGACATTTTACGAGCACGTTCTGCGTGGAAAAGAAGACATCGTCAGCGAAATAGGATTGAACTTCGTAGTGAACAACAACAAAATAAAAATATAACTGAAGGCATGTGTAAAATTAGAAATTATTTCTTCAATAGTAAAGTAGTCCAAATTATGAAAAAGTGAGTAAAGTAAAAGTAAAAGTATGCAAACTGTTATCACAACGTTCAGCCTTAATCCTTCAGCCATTTTTTTAGTCTGTCTTCGTCTCATATTTAGAGAATATAAAGGAACACTTTAACGTAATGGTCACACGTCCAACGCCGTGCGCTACGACCTGGGTGCGCCGTGCACGCAGAGATATCGTAGAAATCGAAGAAAAGGGTGAAAGGACAGAAGGCCACGAAGGTGACTACACCAACAACGGGCATTCCCAAACGGCGATCTATGAAAAGATGTGGACACCAAAGAAAATGTCATCTTGCATATTATATGCAACTGTTTCGACCTTTAAAAACGTTCGAACGCCAGACACGTATGGGCCAAATCATCGAGGATGTCCTCCAGGATGGCAAAGCTTGTACGATGCGTTTATAAGGCCTTTTAAACAATGAACTACCCATCGGCTTGTCACGCATGTCATGTCACACTGCTTCGATGATATTACTGATCGTGAGAGCTGGAGGGTGTAGGGTATCCTAAGAATAATCTTAACATGCTGTATAGTGCTGACTTCCTACTACTCTTCGAGGTTCCACGGCTGCAGTGTGTTTCATTTAATTACTTGCGGCAAAGGTACCCTTTCAGTCATAGGATAGAGGATAAAGGGAGAAGGCGATTCCAGCTGATAATGGTGGTGCGTTTGTAATGCTATGACTTGGGTCTTCTTTATTAAAAATTTAAATGGTGCAGCTATAAATTACATTCAATTAACTTCCCATGGCGCGTATTGCAAAACATGCAGATTCAAAGAGCTTTTGCTAAGATTATTCTTAGATTACCCTAGGGTAGAGAAAAATGTAGGTGAATAGGAATTGAATGAATCTTATCTACCTGCAAGAGTGGAATATCAGCATTTCAATTGCTTCTATAAGGTCATTTAGGTTGCTTTACGCATCCATCCTCGTGTTTGGCCCCTTTAACTTCAAAAAAAAGGAAAAGTTTTAAATTGCAATTTGTGCAAATCTATAAACTGATCTAAATCTAAAATGATCTATAAACGAGTAGCTTCTTAAGCTCTCCTTGTCCTCTCCAGGCACTGAAGAAGGTTCTGCCGGAACATCAGTCGAGTGGAGTGGCAAGAGATTGTATTACAAAATAGTCTTGGTTTCTCTATTGGGGATCGTGCCACTTTTGCCCCCGACAAGTTCTTCAAAATACTTTTAAAATGGTAAGAGATGGCACATAACTTAACAGCTCATGAATTTCCGATATTCTGTTGAGATTCGAACAATTTCAAGCCAGTTTAATTTTTGCTGCTTGTTCGTTATTCGTTTTTCCGTTATCCGGCGATTTTTAGGCAAAATTGTCCTTTAGCCGGGTGTTAAAATTTCGTTATTCGCTCATCCCTGGTTGAAACCCAGGCAATTTGAGAATTTGGTTTTTGAAATCTTGCAGTTCCCGCCTCCGCTGCGAATCTAACTCGCGCGTCGCGGTCGCTCCCGCTTCCCGGCGGTTTATGAATACCTTCCGGGTTGCAGGAAGCCGGGAGCGGGATGCGGCGGGAGCGGGAAGGCATCGCCTGCTTTCCCGCTCCCGCCGCGTCATGAATATGGCTACTGGTCTAGCACCTGTGAAGCAGCCTGCTGAGCCACCAACACACTTGCTGCAGAGCCTTTTACCGCGTCCCACACAATAGCGCGCGCGTATGCACGTGGGCACGCGCTGACGGGGCGATACTGTACTCCGCCTTCGAGGCCCGTAGCTCGTTTGGTTCAAGGACTCAGCAAAAACGAAACATGTTTTTCTACTACATGAAGGGGAGATTCTCACAGTGCAATCCATTTCCCCCGTTCAGACCTACGCCTGAGATCCTTCCCTGGTGAGCTTTTCACTATGAGTATGGCGAAACAAAAGAGATCCGACCATGTGTAAAATTTATGTACGATGTTCTCCATGGATCTTCGTGTTCAGTGTAAATATGTAAGACCTAAATTAGTCAACAGCTACTAATTTCGTATTCCTGGAAGATCTAGTAAGCCGATGCATTCCCATGTTTATAGTCCGGTGCTAGTTGAACCCGATGCCGACCTGGACGATGCCGCCAAGAAGATCATCTTCTCGAAAACCTACAACTGTGGACAAATCTGCTTGTCGTCAGACTATGTCAGGATTTTTCCACTTTGCCTCGTGTTCTTCTATTAAGCGGTTATTAATTCCGACAGGTATTCAGGTACTCACGACGGAAGAGGTGAAGCCGAAGCTGATCGCTGCTCTCACGAAGCACTTCGAAGCTATGGCTCCGATCAAAGAGCACAAGGGTTATGGCCGGATCGTCAGCGAGCGGCATTTTGAGTGAGGCGCTTTTGAGGTCCCTAGCTAGGTCTTTTGATGCAGCGGCGTCACGCGAAAATAATGGCCGTTTGTGGCCTATGGGGGAATTTGTCAGGTTCAGGCCTCATTTTCTGAACACCAAGGAGCCGTCGAGCTTCTAGCAACCCCTAATGAGCCTTTGAGGAGCGATAACTACCGTTTCTAGCCGTCTGTCGTCATTGCTCCAGAAGACCGAAGGGCGAGTGGTCTACAAGGCCGATGGGGAGCCAAACCGCGAGGAGAAGTTCCTGCCGCCGCATGTGCTGGAGATCAGCCACGGCGACGAGCTGACCAAGGAAGAAGTGAGTTATATGATGTTAAATGGCGTTAGATTTCACGAGAATTCTTGATATTCAGATCTTCGGGCCGCTTCTGCCGATAATAACGGT
Source organism: Heligmosomoides polygyrus bakeri (assembly GCA_947359475.1). Classification (NCBI taxonomy): domain Eukaryota; kingdom Metazoa; phylum Nematoda; class Chromadorea; order Rhabditida; family Heligmosomidae; genus Heligmosomoides; species Heligmosomoides polygyrus. Next base: position 108,123,735 of record OX375866.1, read on the forward strand.
AAAATCGTTTGACGAAGCCCTAACCTACGTGAGCGATGGCGAGAAGTCATTGGGGGCCTACATCTTCACCAGGGATGCAGAGAAAGTGCGATAGTTGAATGATTTCCTTCACAGAAGAAGTGATTCATTCCGAATTTCAGGCGAAGCGATTCGTTCGTGAGGTGTCCAGCGGAGGAAAAACGGTCAACGATGTGATGTCGCATGCTTTCGGTACATTTTCATCACAGATAAACATGAATATTGCATTGCGGCTATTATTAGGCTGTCCCGTAAGTCCCCGCCGTTTTAGCGCTGCATGGCTTTAGAAAGAGAATGATTTTCTCTACCAGAATATGTATTGCACTTCTTTTTTCATCCTGAATTTTGTCAATTTTTAGGTCGTTGAAGTGAAAAGTGAAAAAGTGGCCATCTGCGCAGTCGCTTCTCTCCGCTTAGTTTGCAATTTTTGCGCATCTTTTTGCAGCATTTGGAAGTCAATGCTCTGTTCTACAAGAATACGTGTTGGCCCTATTTGTTCGTTTGTCCTTTATTGATTTTTAGGTCATCAAATTAGGACGTCCGACTTTTCCGCCCGAATTTTCACCGACACCTCCTGCTCTGGGATGCACTTTTTTGCTTGGTGTTATATGTTATTTGGAAGAGGATGTCTTGCTCAATAAGAATTTGTGTCGTAGTTGTCAGTTTGTCTTGCTCTATCAGACTGAAAATGAGAAAGAGTTGTTGATGAAGGTCATTTTTGTCTTTTTTTTTGTATTTTGTTGATATTCGACAGAAGTCATCATGAACCAATAAACGCGACACAGATTCTTATTGAGCAAGACATCCTCTTCCGTACGACATATAACACCAAGCAAAAAAGTCCACCCCAGAGCAGGAGCTGGTAAATTTTGGACGGAAAAGTGGGATGTCTCAATTTGATGACCTAAAAATCAATGAAGAACAAATGAGCAGATAGCTCTAACACGTATTCTTGTCGTACAGAACATTGTCTTCCAAACGCTATGAAAAACTGCGCAAAATTTCCAAACCTAAGCAGAGAGAAGCGACTGCGCAGATGGCCTTTTTCACTTTTTCACTTCAACGACTTAAAAATTGACAAAATTCAGGATGAAAAAAGAAATGCAATACGTGCTCTGATAGAGCAAATCATTCTCTTTCGAAAGCTGTATAGCGCTATGCATGAGACCGCCGGCGAAATTCGCAATGAATCGTTGAAAAAAAAAACCGGCGGGGACTTATGGAACAACCTAATATAGTCAGCTCATCCCACACACTTACTTATTTGTCCCTGAGCGTTTGTCCCACATCAAGGCAAGATCCACTGGCCTTGAATGTGATTGCCATTTATTTCTGTCAGCTGCTTGATCAAGATGGAGACCGGCTGCCATCAGGTCGTTGCGTCATGTGTCCTTCCTGCGTTATCTATGTCTACCACGACCTCTTCTGCTTTCAACTTGTAGCTGTAATGCTCTCTTTACAACGAACTCTTCACAAGAACGCACAAAGATAGACAAATCTGACTGATCGGTCGATATCAGTAGATTTTTTGTGGAGTTCTGGGGTGAAATCCTATATAGGATTACACAGTCCGGCCGCTACTGTGGGTATTAGTCCGGGCTGTAGTCCCAGTGTCTAAATACAACACATTGGCCTTTGCCTATGTGTTTGGAAATTCAAATATGGCGGCATTTGACTACTGAAGTAAATAGAGGAATGTTAATATACAGTAGCTACTGCAGAATATAGCTATCTCGGAGCCTCATACGTGATAAGGTATAGTTGGCACAACTGAGACTTCCGATATTCTTTATTGGCAAGCTTTTGCTGCTTAGCAGTTTCCTCAGGTCTTTAATAACATTACATGTAGTGAATACCATCATCAAAACATACAATAATAGCGGTAAACACTAACCAGGCGAGCATCGCTGTGGTGAGGCTTTGTTAGCGATGCCAGCCTGGTTAGTGTTTACCGTTGTTATTGTATGTTTTGATGATGGTAATCACTATATGTAATGTTATTAATGGCTTGACGAAGCTGCTAAGCAGCGAAAGCTCGCCAATAAAGAGGATTGGAAGAGTCTCAATTGTGCCAACTATATCTAATACAGTGGTTAGTAGAATAATGCTTGACTAATTAATTTCAGCCAGAACATTAGTAAAGTATTGCATTATAATTTCAGTCAGAACGCTTCCTTTCGGAGGAGTGGGAAACAGCGGTTTTGGTCGTATCCACGGCAAGTACGCATTCGACTCGTTCATGCACGAAAAGCCGATTCTGATACGGAACGGTTTGGGTAAGGACCTGGTAGCTAATCTTTGATGTCGGCCTTCGATTTAGACCGTGTGATACAACTTTGTCGATAAATCGTTGTCATTTTATTCTTTCCGCTGTTGTGGTTTGTTATGGTCAGGGGATAAGTGGCGTAAAGGCAGAGGAAACAAAGGAAGGTCATATCCCCCACTTCTTCCTAGTGGCTGGGTCGCAGGATTAAGCGCACTTCTTCCTCGCTGAAGAGGCGTTTTGCTTCGGTTCCATGCCGAGATCGTCTGCACCACTTCTGTAAGAGATTTTTAGGCTATGTAGAGGAGAACTGAGTAAATCTAGTGTATCGTTCGTAGTTCATAGTATCAGGTTGGCCAAAAAGTTCTATCGGCTTTTGTGCAGCCGCTTTTCGTTCGTTTATTACTGAATCAGTATTCAACCTATTAGGTTGTACCGAATTAAATGGCACTGGCTCGCGCCATTTTTTGGCGCGTCTTTACGCGTTTGATCAAGAACAAACCGTAACATGTGGCATATCATTTAGAAGCGCAAACTTTGCTCTACCGGTGAGTACCAAACTTTCTATGTAAAAGTGGGAAAACTTTAGAGTTTTATTGACTTTTTTGCAGATGCACAAAAGGGTAATCCGAGGCATTTACTTGTATGAATTCAAGCTGGGCAGTACAGCTAAGGAGGCGGACGAGAAGATCAACGCCGCATTAGGTCAAGGATGTTCCACAATTCGGACGGCGTATCGTTGGTATCAGAAGTTCCGGAATGGAGATGAGAGCTTGGAAGAACATGAAGGTCGTGGGAGGCATAGTGATGTTGATGAGGACAAGCTGAGAGATGTGGTAGAGGAGGATCCACACAAAGGTACCAGGGAGGTAGCGAAGGTTCTTGGCGTCAGTCACAACACAGCTGCCCGGCATCTGAAGGAAATTGGAAAGACCAAAAAGCTGGAAAGATGGGTGCCTCACGAGCTGTCTGAGGAGCAAAGAAACCGACGATATGAGATCTCGTCCGCACTGCTTCTCCGGAACGAAACGGACCCATTCCTTGATCGCATCGTAACCTGTGACGAGAAATGGATAAGGTACGACAACAGGCGACGATCGGCACAGTGGGCGGACAGCCATGAGAGCCCCAAGGTTTTTGCGAAGCCGGAATTGCACCAAAAGAAAGTAATGGCGACAGTATGGTGGTGTTCGCTGGGAATTATTCACCACAGCTTCCTCCCTCCCGGTGAATGCATCACGGCAGAGAAGTACTGCATTGAAATTGAAGGAATGATGAAAAAGTTGAAGGATATCCGGTAAACCGAAGGCGAGTTCTCCTTCTGCACGACAATGCTCCCCCCCCCCCATGTAGCACGAATGACGTTGCAGAAATTGAATGAGCTGAGCATTGAAACTCTAACACATCCTCCGTTTTCTCCCGACCTCTCCCCAACAGGCTACCATTTCTTCAAGCATCTTGGCGACTTCTTGGTAGGGAAAATATTCAAATACCAACAGGATGCCGAAAGTGCCTTCGAAGATTTCGTCAATTCCAGAACTTCTGATTTTTATGCTACTGGGATAAAAAAGCTTGTGTCACATTAGCAAAGATGTGTAGAATCAGAAGGTTTTTATTTCGATTAATAAACTTGCCTACAAGCCGAGATATTAACTGTTTAAATTTACAGTGGTTCAGTGCCATTTATTTCGTTACAACCTAATATTAGGTTGTCCGCAAAGTTCTCAGCGTTTTGTGTTAATATTTTCATTCGTCTTCTACTAAGTAAAAATTCAACTTGCATTACGCATTAATGCTACTTTCTGTACAGAACTTTTCGCTCTATCTGACTTTTATATTTCTGTTCTCGAAGGGCTTATTGAAGTATGTCGAAGTAGCAATTCCGACCGATATTTTATTTCAACTTCGAATTGGGACAATCCGCGGCCTAGACAGCTTGACAAATCGATCATGTGTGTGGGTACTAACAGTGTTGGAGAAAGCCCTGCGCGCCAGTGGTTCAGTGAATTTCGTACCGGAGATTTCAGCCTCGAATACGAGCCCCGAAGCTGTCGATCTGGAGCAATCCTGGACGACGGGTTGAAGGAATTGGTGAAGCCGAACCATCCCCAGACAGTTCGCGGGATCGCTGAAGAGCTAGACGTCAGTAAAACTGCTGTTGCGGATGGTTCGAAACGCCTTTGAAGGTGAAAAAGCTCGAAAAGTGGGTGCCCCACGAGTTGAATGAGCGGCAAAAATTGTCACGTCTCGAGATTTGTTCTTTGCATCTTCGGGATCAAAACGACCCGTTTTTGGATCGAGTCGTCACATGTGATGTAAAATGGATTCTGTACGATAAACGAAGACGGTCAGGACAGTGGGCTGATTTCGGCGAACCCCCTAGGCACTTCGCAAAGCCGAAATCCCACCTGAAAAAGGCGATGGTAACAGTGTGGTGATCGGCGGCTGGCGTAATTTACTGCAACTTTCTGGAACCAGGCCGAACCACCACAGCAGAGCCCTAATATGACCAAATCGACAAGATGTACCGAAAATCGTGTGAGCTGCACCGGCACTGGTCGACAGAATGGGTCCTATTCTTCTGCACGACAACGCCCGCTTACACAAATCACCATGCAAAATTCTAACGAGCCAGGAGTTGAAATTCTGCCTCACCTTACCAGACCTTGCGCCAATCGACTACCATCTTTGTGAGCACTTTCAGAACTTTGTCGCTGGTTGAACCCGCGCGAATCAGGACGGCGCAGAAGCAGCCCTTCTAGAATTTGTCGCATCTCTCGACCACCCATTTTTTTCGTTGATGGAATTAGACAACTAGTGTCCCATTGGAAAAGTGCGCTGATTCGAATGGTGTTTATTTCTACAGAATTCGGTGAGTATAAAGAAAGTGATGATCTGTTACAACGATGTTTTGTTGCGATCAAAACTTCTAGCGCCAGGCGGTACTCGAACCCGCACCTCCCTCTGACCGGGCGGGAATGCTCTACGCCATTACACCACCGGCGCTGTTTGATCGAATGCAACATCCACATCTCGTGGGACCCATCAGCACTCACCCGTATATCGGGATGAGCCGGCAGCTGAAACATCGTTGTGACAGCTTACATCCTCGGTACCAGCCAATTTACCGGCTCAAAGAAACTGATTTGAATCATTTCTATCTAGACCTACAGCTTAACTGGTTCCATGCTGATATCAGCGGCCAGCTTATCCCGGATACGGTGAGTGCTGATCGGTCCCACGAGGTGTGAATGTTGCGTTCGATGAAACGGCGCCGGTGGTGTAATGGCGTAGAGCATTCCCGCCCGGTTAGATCGAGAAGAAGGCTCTTTTAGCTAACACGAAGGAAGTGAAGGCATTTCAGGTCTCAACCCCGCCCCACATGACCGACGACGATGAGCTGGTTCTGGTGCCGGAGCCACTGGGCGTCGTGCTCATCATAGCACCGTGGAACTTCCCCCTGGTCACCTCCATCCCCTTCGCGGCGGCGCTGGCTGGAGGTTCATAGTCGTACCCTTTTTCGGAGATCAGAGCCAGAAGATCCACATCGGTTTCCAGGTAACACAGTGATTCTGAAGCTGTCCGAGGTCGCGCCAGCGTTCTCCACAATGTTCGCTGGTCTGGTTGGAAAGTACTTTGATAAGGTGGGCGAATTCATTCTAGGAGACGCCGTTCTAGCCGTTAGCAGGTCCGATTCCTTGCAGAGGCTGTTCGCCGCAGTTGAAGGAGCCGTGCCGGAGACGACGACGCTGCTCAAGGAACGATTCGACCACATCATGTATACCGGCAACCCGACCGTCGGAAGGATTGTGATGGCCGCCGCAGCGAAGAACCTGACTCCGGTGACACTCGAGCTGGGAGGCAAGAAGTGGGTCTGTCGCCATTGGCCAGGGCAGGGGGGAGTTTCCAGGTCTTAAAGGATCTAGGTGGATTCAGCACTGTGAGCCTGGCACAAGACATGTTTCACGGGGTCGTAAGTGAGGTCAGAAGAGATAAGGGAACTTTATTTCTCTTAATTTTTCGATTTAGGTACTCTCCTTTTCTGCTCAGGCTTAGAAAGTGTGCTTTTTACTCTGCAGAGGGATTGTGACGCTTGTCTAGCGCGCTCATCTTACCGACGTTAGACCCGTCTCAATCGGTTAACTCTGAGCAAAAAATTCAATAATGTCGATCGTTATTGATTGGTCGACCGATTTGGTTTTCATCTGGGACGCCCATCCGGTGGACATTGCACTCGTGCTAATCGTCAGTAATATTGATTGGTTGCACGATTCTGTTTGTTTACTATTAGGATCTTCCAACGGCCATTAGTTTTGCACAGACAGACAGATGGGTGTACACATTCTTGGCATACAGAGCGCTTGACACCATTACACTGACGTCATATCCTTCTCAGTCGATTAGATCTGGGCAAGAAATCAATAATATCGATCGGTATCGATTGGTCGACTTTTTTAAAATATATTAGAGGTGGATCCGGCGGTAAGATATCCTGATCTAATCAATGCTGAGAGGTTATTTGATTCTGCCTTGCCTTGTGAAACCCTTGGTATGGCCATTAATTTTGCGCGGACTGATGAACGAACAGACTATGGGTGGTGGGTGCGACAGAGCAATTGAGCAGCTGAAAGCACCCTGAAAGGGCTGAAGAGCAATCGATATCGATTAATATTATTAATTTCCTGCCCAGGTTGACCGACTGAGCCATAATCGCTCTTCATGACTAAAATGTGTATGTCCATCTGTCCGTCAGCGCAAAATTAATGGCCGTTGAAGTATCTCAATAGCAAACAAACAGAATCAAGCAGTCAATCGATATTAACGATTAGCGGGAATTCGATGTTCACCGGATGGCCGTCGCAGGTGAAAACTAAATCGATCGACCAATCAATAACGATTGATGTTATTGAATTTTTTGCTTAGAGCTAATCGACTGGAACGGGAATGATGTCAGTAGGATGAGGGCTAGACAAGCACCACAGTCCCTCTGCACGTCAGAAATGCGTACATCCGTCTGTCTGTCTGCGCAAAATTAACGGCCGTTGAGGAGGTGTAGTGACAGCCAAACCGTATCAAATAATCAATATTTCTATGGCTCCAACGGCTCAGCATCTTAAAAATAAGAACAAAACCGACCAACCAATCAATACTGATCGATATTATCAATTTCCGCTATGGATGACCATCTGTGGGAATTACGCAAATATTTACGATAACGGAAGAGTCTCAATTGTACCTATATATATGCAAAAACGGTATAAATTCCGAGTTTTAGTCCAGTGCTAATCGATCCCGACGCCGACATCGAAGACGCTGCCAAGAAGATCATCTTCTCGAAGACCTACAACTGCGGACAAATCTGCCTGTCGTCAGACTATGTGAGGACTTGACTGCTTTGCTCGAGACCTGTGCTTAGGCTATCGACGGGTGTTCAGGTGCTAACGACGGAAGAGGTGAAGCAGAAACTGATCGCTGCTCTCGCCAAGCAATTCGACGCCATGGCTCCGATCAAGGAGCACAAGGATTATGGTCGGATCGTCAGCGAGCGGCATTTTGAGTGAGCTCTCTAGGTCTTTTGATGGCAGCTGCGTCACGCAAAAATAATGACCGCTTGTGGCCTGAGGTTGAAATGATCAGGTTCAGACCTTATTCCTTGAGATTCAAAAGGCCGTCGAGCTTCTGAGAACTCTTAAAGAGATTCTGAAGACCGATCACTGTCACTTCCAGCCGCCTGTCGTCATTGCTCCAGAAGACCAAAGGTCGAGTGGTCCAAAGGCCGATGGAGAGCCAAACCGCGAGGAGAAGTTCCTGCCGCCGCATGTGTTAGAGATCAGCCACGGCGACGAGCTGGCCAAGGAAGAAGTGAGCTAGATGACGTCAGATGGCCTTAGACTGCATTAGAATCCTTGATATTCAGATCTTCGGGCCACTTCTGCCGATACTGACGGTGAAATCGTACGACGAAGCGTTAGCCTACGTCAACGATCGCGAGAAGTCACTGGGAGCCTATATCTTCACCAAGAGTCCAGAAAAGGTGAGACCTCTTGTTAGGGGGTGGTTTCTCTAAAGGAAGCCCTGATTTGTCCTGATTTTCAGGTGAAGCGATTCATTCGTGAAGTGTCCAGTGGTGGAAAAACCGTAAACGATGTGATGTCGCATGCCTTCTGTAGGTGGTTTCCTACTCTAATGGCTAATCGGAATTCTAGCACTGCGAATTTCTCAAGTAAAGATTGTTATGTGCAACCCCACCCGACTAGGAAATCGTTTGTAATGGTCTACAGAAGTCCATCTCAAAGCAACTTTAGGACAAATTGACTAATTTTTTCCTCATATTTTTTTGTTGACCATAATACACTTTGTTTATGCTCTGCGTCTATTCTGTGCAAGATCGATAATTTGTCCGTGCGTCCGCAACTTCGTCATTTCGCGCAAAATTAATGGTCGCTCAAACGTGGCTCACTGCTTTCAGCCTTTGTTCCTCTTTACTGATCTTTCGAGATGAGGACAACATTAGTGTAATTACCGTTAGGCAATCGACTAGCCGATTAGGCGTGCTCATAACACACGGTGTCGATATAATCGATTTTTGTGACCTTTGAGAGGAATAATACATTTTTATTTATATAAATAAAATAAAATAAATGTACAATGGTAGGCAATTTACAAGACATCCTCAGTACAAGTAAACGAATTCGATCGATAAAATTCTGCCGTGTATCCGTGCAAAATTAATGGTCGTTCGGACACGAAATTGAACATTGATATTTACACAAGTGGCATAGCTTTGGATATGGGGACGGCATGATTGTAACGACCGCTGGGAAATTTTCAGATCAGGTTAACAATTTCAGCTGATTAAGTCCATCTGTGAATCCACACATTAGTCCGCGCAAAATTATTGTCCGTCTAGACGACACTCGCATCCCTCAATCCGGGCGGCATCGATCTCTTTACACTTTAGCTAATCGTTTGAGATGGGAATGACATAATTGTAACGTCCGCTAGGAAATTGTCAGATCAGACGTAAAATTTCAATTGATTAAATCTATCTGTGCATCCGTATATTACTCCGTCCGCGCAAAATTAATGGCCGTCCGGACACGAAATTGAACATTGATATTTACACAAGTGGCATAGCTTTGGATATGGGGATGACATGCTTGCAACGACCGCTGGGAAATTTTCAGATCAGGTGAACAATTTCGGTTCATTAAGTCCATCTGTGCGTCCGCACACTACTCCGCGCAAAATTATTGGCCGTTTAGAAGACACTCGCATCTCTCAATCTGGGCGGCATCGATCTCTTTACACTTTAGCTAATCTTTTGAGATGGGAATGACATAATTGTAACGGCCGCTAGGAAATTGTCAGATCAGACGTAAAATTTCAATTGATTAAATCTATCTGTGCATCCATATATTCACTCCGTCCGCGCAAAATTAATGGCCGGTTGGACGGCAGTCGTGACTCTAAATTAGGGTGCCATCGAGCTCTTTACGTTTTAGCTAATCTTTTGAGATGGGATTGACATGATTGTTGTGACCACTGGTGATTTTTGAGAACAAGCAAACGAAAGCGATAGACGAGATCCGTGTGTGTTTCCGTGTACTCGTCCGTCTGCATAATGGCCGCTTGAACTACTCTCGTCACCCCATAACTCAGCGCTATCTGTCTCTGTTCACATTTCACTTTTGACATGAGAAGGAGGACATGATTATAATCACCGCTGGGCGGTTTTGAGAACGAAGAAATTGGTCGATCAATATCGATCGATTGCTTTGGACTTTTGTGACAAGATCCCAGGTCAGTCCAGTCGCTGCTGTGGGTACAAATCCCGGCTGGTGAGGCCAGTCTTGATGCTGATGATGAACACTGAAGTAAGTAACCGAATGGGAGCTATCCTAGTCGGGAGGGGCGACCGTAGAGCGGACTTCATTCCGTGCCACACAACCATATCCTCTAAATTTTAAGGAAGCCCTCCTATCACGGGACAGCACCTGCAACTCCCGTAGAAACTGAAGAAAGTGAGTGGAGGCGCAAACCATTATGTGCCCCCCCCCCTCCGATTAGGATAAATTCAACGGAATATTCACTTACAGTAATTGGTACAGTAATGTGTCGTAATTCCAGCCAGAACACTTCCGTTCGGAGGCGTGGGCAACAGCGGCATAGGTCGTATCCACGGCAAGTACGCATTCGACTCGTTCGTTCATGAGAAGCCGATTCTTGTGCGGAACGCTCTGGGTAAGGAACTGATGGCTACTCTTTGACGTCTGCATGGCTTTTGATTTAACCCGCATGATACAGTTTGTCGATAAATCGTTGATGTTTTCTAGTCCGCGCTGCTCTCATTGTGGACATGTTTTAGTGCTAAAATAAGGGATTACGCCATGCCCTCGTCCAAGTTGTCGCGATTTTTATTCGATTGATAGCAGAATTTATGCCTGCATGGAGTTTGGCACCTGTATGTAAACTGTAAAATAAAGAACAACTGCAAAGAACGCACATATCCATATCACTTTTATGCCGCGTGTAAGCAGCACTTACACTATCAATCAAATAAAAGTCGCGACGAGGTTTTCGATTGCATGGCGTGATCTCTTCTTTAATGCACTATCTGGTTGTTGCTTTGTTTCGTATTAATACAAAATTTAATTTTGGTATTTTATCTCAAAATAAAAATTCTATAAAGTTACTACACTCATTCGGGCAGCTGGACTAAAAAAATTGTAAGAAAATTGTACCAAATCTTCCTTTCACGAAAAATATTCCAACTGTTTTTGAAAGTCAGTAGTTTAACATGCAATACTCTTGTTTCGATTTGTAGACGTTTATTTTGGTTTCATCGGCAGAAAGTTGGATTAGAAGACTGTCCAGTTTGATCTGAAAAGGGTCCAATTTGTTGAATTTGTATTAGAATTGGGGAGGCTTTCAACCTCCTATGGAACTTTAAGTTGGGACCAGGATCATTAGAAAGAGCTCGGAATGCTGATTACGAATATGGGTGTCGAAATTGCGAAATATAATTCCTGAGCGAGTTGTGACCTGCCGAAATTGCGTGGCGTGACACAGACTGGCCGTGCGATGGAGCTAGCGCGACGGCAATGAGAAGCGCCCAGAGGCTGCGGCGATGGCGCAGAGGTAGTGCTTGCGCTTGTCACGTGTGACATCGGTGGTTCGGTTCCCGTTGCTGCCGGCTTTTTGCACATCATGGTTTATCTTCGAAATGCCCTTTTATTCTGAAATATGACACGTGTTAGATTAAATAACAAGGACTACCATACACGTTTGTAAAAATGCTTGAAGGCAAAAAACTGCCATGGTGACATTGGTGACACGTTTTTCTTCCGCCCAATGAAAAACGTTATGAAAAGGGTCTGGTCGTTCGCTATGGCAAGTTCAATATGACCCAGAGGGAAAACCCCCTACTGAAGGTTCTGTCGTAAATTTACCGCATGTTCTCTGCCCATATGTTTTCAAACTGTTTGGAATACTGATGGCATAAGGCAGGTTACGTGATGATAACCCAGGTGTATTTGTCACTCCTGGTGAATATTTGCCTGATGTTGCTACAATTGAATGTTTTGTTGCTGGTTGTAGAGAAGCCGCATGTATAAAATGTGCAGTGTGTGAGTAACATGTCAGCTTCACTCATTTTTTTGCTTTGTTCCACGTATGCCAAGGTTGTTAGAAACACCTCCAGTTGCTCAATATAAGATTTGGACTCTATTTATGCAAAATAATAAAAAAAGATGTCGCGATAGCAGTTTTTTGCCTTCACGAAACATCTTCACGTACGTGTATGGTAGTTTCCCCGCTATTTAGTCAAACATATGGCATAATTCAGAATAAAAGGTCATTCCGAAGACAAATCATGATGTGCAAAAAATCAATGGGGACAGAACCTACGACGTCGCACCTGACGAGCAGTAGCACTGCCCCTGCACCACCTCCGCAGCTGGCGGGCCCTTGTTGTGGTGCCCCGATGACTCACCACTCTCTCGCCAGGTCTGTCGCACAGCCAGCCTGTGGTGAGGCCACCAGATTTCGGCAGGCCATAACTCGCTCAGGAGTTTCATATTGCAATTTTGACACCCATACTCGTAATCAGCACTCCGAGCTCTTTTTAATGATCCTGGTCTCAACTTGAAGTTCCATGGGAAATCGCAACCCTTCCCTAGTTAGAATTGGGGATGGGCCGGCTTCGCGAAGTGTTTATCGAAAGATTCGGTCCATCGTGCCGACGACATTCATCGGCGTTGCGTGGAGTTCAAGCCGCCTTCTTCTCTCGCACAACGCCTGCCCGAAAAACACAATATATGACCGCCTGGTCTTCGACAACCTGGCATTGGCCGGCAGCATCGTGGCCTCTGCGATGTGCACGAAACCTGAGACCTTGTGTTTCTTTGCTCGACGACATTCCAAGGCTCTTCTAGGTTTCCTCTGAGACAACGCTTATTGGTACACCTTGTCTACTATGCAGCTGAACATCTCCTGAATGTTTTTGACGATGAGACGCAGAAAGTGTATGGGTTTCTTATTCAGTTTTGCGAGCTTTATCGAAAATTGTAGACGAACCACCTCGTGTTCTCCGACGCCCTCGACTACACAAAAGCTGCAATTTTTTTGCAGAAAAAAGTAATTGTTAAAAATTGAAGCCTTTCCCAGTTGAGTAGCGCTTTAAACTCAGTAAGTGAATAAATTCTTCGCGCAAATGCGTTAATCTGTCCGTTTCTCTCTGACTAATTACACTCACACGGGTATTGATCTGTTCGTTTGTCCGTACGTGCTTCCGTATGGACGTCCCATGCGGCTGCACAATATGATATATTCTTAGCCCAATGTCTTTGAACTAGATCTTTCAGCGTTGGACTTAAGCGTTGTAAGCTATCTGACCATCAGTTCGAAAATCTTTTATGTATGCATTTTTTAATAACATTCCTACTTGTCCATGTGTCCATCTGTGCGTCCGACCTGGTTAATGCAGGTTTTTAAAAGCATTAAATTAAACTTTCTTGCCTTAGAGGCAGACTAACTCCTCTGTTAATCTGTCTGTTTGTCCGTGTGTGCTTCCATGCGTGCGTCCGTGGATGCTCCTGTGTGTATGTCGCATGCGATTAGACGTATTTTTAGTCTAATGCCTTAAATTGAACATTATAAGCTACCCAGCCGCTCTCATTAAAAATTGGCTCTAAAATATGCTGCACTTGCAAAATATGAGAGGTCCGCTTGTCCATGTGTCTGTCTGTGCGTCCGACGTTATTGTTTCATGCTTTCCTGCATCAACACCCTAATCAAACGCTTATTAGAAAAACAGGAAAAACAGACTAATCACAGCGGCAGAGGTGTTTTAATCTGTCTGTTTGTCCGTACGTGCGTCTTTCCATGTTGTTGTGTCTATTTTCAGTTTAATGCCTTTATTTTGGTATTAAATTGAACACTGTGGGCAATGTCTCCAACAAACCATCAAAACAAAAAATAGATGTACGGCAAGTTTACGACGGGATTAATCTGTCGGTTTGTTCGTCCGTGCTTTCCATCTTATCATGACCGACTTTTTGGCATTAAATTCAGCTTAGTAGGCTGCCTAACCGCTTGTTCGGTAAAGAAACAGCCAGGAATTGTGTAAATGCGTCCGTTTGTCAGCGTGTGTTTCCGTCCGCATTTGGTTACATGTATTTCTATTTCTAAGCATTTTTATGGCTAGGTTTTTAAGCACCAAACCAGCCCTTAAAGCCGTCTAGCCATCAACTCATTGAAACAGTTCCGAAACGAGATCCATGAATGTCCTGTGTACTCTTATTGATCCTTTTTTGCTTGAAAAATTTAATGTGTCTATTTGTCCGTATGTGAGTCTGTCCATGTGTACAGTTCGGGAAGAGTCAATATCTGTTGGTCTGTTGGTGCATTCATGAGCTCCTATGTATCTTTTTTATTTAGAAAATTTGATGTGTCTGTTTGTCCATATGTGAGTCCGTCCGTATGTGTCCAAGAAAACCACGTCCATGGTTTTCAATATGCTAAATTACACTCAGCGCTAGAGAAACAGCCAAAGTTTCTAATTATATGCGCAAGGGATCTATCCTAATCGGAGGGGGCATATGTTGTTTTTCCGTCTCCATTGCCTACCTTGAGGTCCTACGAGCGCTTCAGCTACTGTCCCACAATTCACTTCGCTTTCATTTAAATTCAGTGGTTGCGTGGCATTGGATGACTTAGGCAATTGGCAGTTTAGGGTTGCCCCCTCCGACCAGGATAGATCCTGCGTAAGTGTTGATGCACTTGTTTGTCCGTGCTTCCGTATGTGCGTCCACCTGGGGTCATGTGCATTTTCAAGCATCTTCTTGCGTTTTTAGTATTAAATCTTACAGTCAGAGCAGTAGTCCTTCAGTACTATACACTAGGCTTTAATACACTTAAATAGACGAATAAAGTTAATACTAAAAATAGCACTATAAATAAAATAATACTAAATAAAAAATACTATACTAATAAAATAAGAACTAATAAAATAATTCAATGAATAAATAATACTAAATGAATAATTCTATGCTAATAAAATAAAGTGATTAATGTTTAGCATTGGACTCGTTAGAGCGCATCGAGGAAATGAGGAGCTCTATTGTGTAAAAAGCTAAAAGAGGCATCTGTTTGTCCACGTGTGCGTCCTTACATAATTCAGCGTGAACTCAGCTTTCGTGATCTACCTATGACTAGACTTTTTTGAACGCTAACTTTGAATTTTTCTGCTAATCAATAATTAAAAACAGTTTAGATAAAAACTGTGTCTGTATATGAAGAAATTTTGTTGAAGTCGAATGCATGGCGCATTCCACAAGTGATTGGAGAAGTTCGGTCTCTACCGTATAGCGGTGGAAACGGCCTGCTTGACAGTGTAGTTCTTGACGTCTCGAGTATCGATCGACTCGAGCTCAACGGGTGCAGTCTCTTTGTCAAAATGTTTCCATCAAGCGCGCAGATTCTGACGTTCGGGGGAGTTGATGGATTCGTGGCGGTCAAGCGTTGCTACTGGCGAGTTTTTTCTGCCGATCAACTGACATTGATCGACATATTCGCAGCATCCTACCTTGAGACGACGATGCTTATTCTTTTGCTTCAGAGACTTCCTCATTTTGAAACGCTGTTACCCAAACTAAGGGTTAAGGGTTTGGATTGGGTAACAGCGTCTCACCACAAAAGGGTGCTGTGGTTCAAACTGCGCCCAGAGTTTTGCCGTGCTGCAGAGCTGAATCCTGGATGTTTGAAAAATAGAGTATTAGGCATCTTCGCTAGCCTACTAGACGCGAGATTCGTCAAAAATTTGAACCCAGCTTGGGTGTTCATACCCATTCAGACAATGCTATACAGTGGATGGATTGATAGATTGGCGGATGCCTGATTGGGTTCAAATGTTCGGTCAGTCGATCGATATTGATTGCTGTTATCGATTTTTGTCTGCAGCTCACCCGCCAATGCAAAAGGAAGCAACGTGAATATGACAGCAGCATGGACGACTTTATAGCTAGCCAATCAACAATCAGCACGATCAGTAGTGTCACTTATCGAGGTGAATCGGTCAGCAAATTGAACGATGTTGATTGGTATTATCGATTTTTGCCTGCAGTTTAGAAACACTCAGCAAATTGATCAATATTGATTGGAATTATCGATTTTTGTCGAATAAGCCGAAATTTTTAAGCATCTATCGTATCTGATGTCCGCATCTGTTTCCTGTTCTTTGTATTCTTTAATCTGTTCACAGCGATGCATTTTTTTTCGAGTTTGAAAACAATCGTCAATTTTCCTCCAGTTCCTATTACTGTGCAATTATTCCCTTGAATATTCCGTCTATAATCACCACGAGTTTCAGAGTGGTTTTTCTTCACCAGCTATCTTGCCGCACAAGGAAATGGATCCATATAAGGATGTAAGAACTTTTCTAGGTAATCGATCGTTTGGCGATCGATTCGATATCGAGCACAGCTTAGCGGTTCATTTTTGGGGGCTCCGAAATGAGGACCAAGGTTTTTTTGACAAGTCAGACAATGTAGGTCCCAAACGAATTCTGCTCCATCTCGCGGAAGTAGAATGCATAACGCATGGTGGAAGGGTCGCTATTAGTGCCAGTTGTTCTCCTTCTTGATTCTAAGAGCCATTCTAAATATTCGTTTACAATTAGATTGAGGAAGACCATTTCCACGTATGTTTTGCAGCTCGTCGATCGGCAGCGGCAGTTTTTCAAAACCGGAGCGACAAGGAGCCTGAATGCTCGGCGTGAGACGCTGCTCACGTTGAAGCAGATGCTTGAAGCTCATCGCAACGACATCGCAGCCGCCATCTACGAGGACATTGGCAGGGTAGCTCACGTTCAGATTCATCATTCATTCGGGCACATGACAACATAACACTGCCGAGTAGCGAGCATAACTCCCAAACCCCTAGCAATGACCAGCGGGTGAACTGCCGGTGTAGTGGAGTTTAAAATTCATCGACAGGTGATAGGTTCTTCACCCGTTGTTAATAGTCGGGGACCGGGCTTCCTACGGTAGATACATACATATCTATATACATATAAACATACATACATACATACATACATACATACATACATACATACATACATACATACATACATACATACATACATACATACCAGGCTGTCCAAAAATTCTTGTCCGAAAATTTCACCATTTTTAATTTTTCTGAACTTTATTGAAAAGCAAGCCTAATCAACAATATAATAATCACCACAGTTATCCACAACAGTGGCCCATTGATTGGACAGGTCGCCGGTGCCCTTCGCTCAGAACTCCGGGGGCTGCGACTCGAAGAAGTCCGCGATGTCGGATTTGAGGTTGTCGTAGTTGGTGAATTTTCTTCCGGCCAAATGGTGCTTCAGCGGGCGGAACAAGTGGTAGTCGAAGGGCGCGACGTCCGGGGAATACGGCGGATGGGCAACCGTCTCCCAGCCGAGCGTCTCCAACTTCTGCTGGGTCTCCTTCGCCACGTGGGGGCGCCGGTTGTCGTGTAGCAGGTGGACCGAAGCCCGTCGAGGACGCTTTTCTCGGATGGCGGCAGCTAGTTTCTCGAGCTGATTGGTGTAGTTGGAGGCGGTAACCGTCCTGCCTTGCGGGAGCAGCTCGAAGTACAGCATGCCCTTGGCGTCCCACCAGCAGCAAAGCATGATCTTCAGCGGGTGCAGGTCGGCTTTCGGCGTCGTCGGCGGCTCTTGGACTTGCTGCAGCCGAGCGTCGTCGCCAGTTCACGGGTGGTGGCTTCCGGCTTCTCCTTGATAGAGCGACGGACTTCGTCATCATCCACCGTAGAAGGCCTCCCGCTGTGCTCCCTGTCCTCGAGGCTCGTGTCGCCGCACTCGAAACGATTGAACCAGCGCCTGACTGTGCGTTGGGACACTGCATCCTCCTTGCACGCTCTGCAGATGTTGGCGACCGTGGTGCCCGTGTCGTTGCCCAGCAGCCACTCGTAGTACACGAACGTACGAATTCGACCTTGGTCCATTTTGGCTTGTACTGGTAGCTAGACGCTGCGACTGCGCCTTATATACCCCTAGCGTGGAACTCTGGAGAACCTTCTAGAAGGTTTTTACACTTGCCTGATATTATAACACTTCTAAGGAAAATTATAGAATTTCGAAAATTTTCGGACAGGAATTATTGGACAGCCTGGTACATACATACATACATACAGTACCGCCGCTAAACATTCAACCAAACGACGTTTGCGACGCAAAAACGCGTTTTTTGCGTCGCATCATGATAACTTTCTCCAAAGTGAAGCCTTTTTCGCCAAAATTTACAAGGGATCCTGCCATCATCCTACCTACCTCTGGGCATGCGACCGCCATTAGAAAGTGGATGGAAGCCTGAAAACCAGTGCCGCAATTAAGGAGGGTCTAATTACTGTGACCCGACCCAACACCGTCGCCGAGTCTCGCCTAATTATGTCCCCAGGCATAGTTACTGCTGTCCAGTTGAATTTTAAAATTCTTAAACCTAATTAAATTTTATTTTCCTGTCGCTTACGATCTTGCCCTGGCTGCGACGATTCATTTGGTACCAAATAGCGCCGGAAGATATGCACTGAGAGTGCTGCTGCTTCAACCGATTTCGTTTATTTCAACGGAAAAATTCTCAGTCTAAAACCTGTTACTGTAGCTTGCTATCCACTCATTTTTAAGGAATGAAAATGACATAGAAATTTAGGTTTTCAGTTCATTTTGGGCATTTGCGTACTGGTTGCAGTTTGTCAAAACTGCAAGCGAGTCTTGGTAGAAAGCACTCTCTATCGCCGATTTTAGCTGCGAATATCAATGTACTAAGCGGAAGAATTAGTCTAAAAATATGGTGGCTTACCATACACAATGTAGAGACTCCAAGTGTCAAATGTCGTGAAGCCAGGTGATCAGATGGCAGGTTTTCAGCTGATTAAAGTGGCGACTTCTTTCAGAAGGGCGACTGAGCTTCTAAAGCGTTTCATGTCCAGCCCTCGCAGAATGAGAGATGGAAAGCCCAGTATTGTAGTTATGCAACTATTCGCTAAAAATCTTCAATCAGTTCGGACGCCAATATTTGGACGCATCAGATCCAGCGCTGATGTAGAGACGTTCTTCGATAATAATTGCGCTGACCTGACATGCCCTACAGAGACGGTGCACTCGGCTAAATGACCAACGAATCGCTCATTTCTCTTTCTCGTAATTACGGACCGACTAATTTTAAGCAACTCACCATTATCGATTCAGGTTGCCAAATCCTGACGAGTTTTTCTCTTTTCCGAATTGCGTAGATCATAGCATGAATTTGTTGGCCAGTGTGTAGCTTCACAAAAAATCAATTTCAACAGCTGTTGTCAAGCCCAATCGACTCTATTCTAATTTTCTATCTAAGAAAATGTTTGTGGTAAAACAGCGAGTTAGTTAGTTCCTTACTAAGAGTGGTAATGCTAATTAGCTAGAAGCTGACCTGATATACTATTTCTACGTCGATTTTAAAATGCGCACCTTTCAATTCAAATTGGGAACTTTTCGTTAAATTCGACACTCTTCTATGCTGGCCTAAGGCTTTTAAAACCAAAGCGTCCAAATCGAAATGCGCTTTTTCTACACTAAACTGAACATTTAAAAAATTGTTCAAGGAAAGTTTTAGTAAAATCTCTTTGAAGTTTTAAATCACTTACCGAAAAAGTGAATACTTCTCTTAAAGTTTTAAAGAATTGCCTTTTTTGCGGAAAATAGTTGTTTATAGCTTGTTTTAAAGAGCAAGAAAGCAGCAATTTTTAATGCCAGAAAGGATTGCGCCATGCACTTGTACAAGGCGTCACGATTTTTATTCAAATGAGAACAAAAGTAGATGATTGCATGCAGTCTTGTATAACAAGACAATTGTAAAAATGCACATATTCCCACTTTGATGCTTCATGCAAGCAGCGTTCACACTATCAATCAAATAAAAATCGCGACGTGCTTTTCAAGAGCACGGCGCAATCTGGTCTTTGATGCACTAAATGGTTGTTGCCTCTTTGCTCTTCAAGATAAAATTTAGTTTATTTTTCAAGCATAACAAAAATTGCATAAAATTATTACACTCGTTCGGGCAGCTGAACTAAAAGAAGTTCAAAAAAGTTATAGCAATTTTTTCTTGGACAAAAAATTATTTTACCCTTTTTGAAGGGTTTGCAGTCTATTTTGTAAGAAGCACGTTTTAATTTGGAAGACGTTTAATTTGCGTTAAAATTCTTACTCTAGCTTACATTTAGAAGATTGTCCAATTTGCTTCGAAAAGTGTCCAATTTGATTAGAAAAGTGTCCGATTTGATTTCAAAAGTGTCCAACTCAACGTTAAAATAGAACATATATACATATATTTTTGGAAA
>OX375866.1:108144107-108244551 GCA_947359475.1 Heligmosomoides polygyrus bakeri
ATGTTTGTGGTAAAACAGCGAGTTAGTTAGTTCCTTACTAAGAGTGGTAATGCTAATTAGCTAGAAGCTGACCTGATATACTATTTCTACGTCGATTTTAAAATGCGCACCTTTCAATTCAAATTGGGAACTTTTCGTTAAATTCGACACTCTTCTATGCTGGCCTAAGGCTTTTAAAACCAAAGCGTCCAAATCGAAATGCGCTTTTTCTACACTAAACTGAACATTTAAAAAATTGTTCAAGGAAAGTTTTAGTAAAATCTCTTTGAAGTTTTAAATCACTTACCGAAAAAGTGAATACTTCTCTTAAAGTTTTAAAGAATTGCCTTTTTTGCGGAAAATAGTTGTTTATAGCTTGTTTTAAAGAGCAAGAAAGCAGCAATTTTTAATGCCAGAAAGGATTGCCCATGCACTTGTACAAGGCGTCACGATTTTATTCAAATGAGAACAAAAGTAGATGATTGCATGCAGTCTTGTATAACAAGACAATTGTAAAAAATGCACATATTCCCACTTTGATGCTTCATGCAAGCAGCGTTCACACTATCAATCAAATAAAAATCGCGACGTGCTTTTCAAGAGCACGGCGCAATCTGGTCTTTGATGCACTAAATGGTTGTTGCCTCTTTGCTCTTCAAGATAAAATTTAGTTTATTTTTCAAGCATAACAAAAATTGCATAAAATTATTACACTCGTTCGGGCAGCTGAACTAAAAGAAGTTCAAAAAAGTTATAGCAATTTTTTCTTGGACAAAAAATTATTTTACCCTTTTTGAAGGGTTTGCAGTCTAATTTGTAAGAAGCACGTTTTAATTTGGAAGACGTTTAATTTGCGTTAAAATTCTTACTCTAGCTTACATTTAGAAGATTGTCCAATTTGCTTCGAAAAGTGTCCAATTTGATTAGAAAAGTGTCCGATTTGATTTCAAAAGTGTCCAACTCAACGTTAAAATAGAACATATATACATATATTTTTGGAAATCCTGTTGTTTGGGGAAAATTTTTAAAGAATAACGGAATCAATGCGATCTACGCAATCCGGAAAACCGAAAAACTCGTCAGGATTTGGCAACCTGAATCGATAATGGTGAGTTGCTTAAAATTAGTCGGTCCGTAATTACGAGAAAGAGAAATGAGCGATTCGTTGGTCATTTAGCCGAGTGCACCGTCTCTGTAGGGCATGTCAGGTCAGCGCAATTATTATCGAAGAACGTCTCTACATCAGCGCTGGATCTGATGCGTCCAAATATTGGCGTCCGAACTGATTGAAGATTTTTAGCGAATAGTTGCATAACTACAATACTGGGCTTTCCATCTCTCATTCTGCGAGGGCTGGACATGAAACGCTTTAGAAGCTCAGTCGCCCTTCTGAAAGAAGTCGCCACTTTAATCAGCTGAAAACCTGCCATCTGATCACCTGGCTTCACGACATTTGACACTTGGAGTCTCTACATTGTGTATGGTAAGCCAACATATTTTTAGACTAATTCTTCCGCTTAGTACATTGATATTCGCAGCTAAAATCGGCGATAGAGAGTGCTTTCTACCAAGACTCGCTTGCAGTTTTGACAAACTGCAACCAGTACGCAAATGCCCAAAATGAACTGAAAACCTAAATTTCTATGTCATTTTCATTCCTTAAAAATGAGTGGATAGCAAGCTACAGTAACAGGTTTTAGACTGAGAATTTTTCCGTTGAAATAAACGAAATCGGTTGAAGCAGCAGCACTCTCAGTGCATATCTTCCGGCGCTATTTGGTACCAAATGAATCGTCGCAGCCAGGGCAAGATCGTAAGCGACAGGAAAATAAAATTTAATTAGGTTTAAGAATTTTAAAATTCAACTGGACAGCAGTAACTATGCCTGGGGACATAATTAGGCGAGACTCGGCGACGGTGTTGGGTCGGGTCACAGTAATTAGACCCTCCTTAATTGCGGCACTGGTTTTCAGGCTTCCATCCACTTTCTAATGGCGGTCGCATGCCCAGAGGTAGGTAGGATGATGGCAGGATCCCTTGTAAATTTTGGCGAAAAAGGCTTCACTTTGGAGAAAGTTATCATGATGCCACGCAAAAAACGCGTTTTTGCGTCGCAAACGTCGTTTGGTTGAATGTTTAGCGGCGGTACTGTACATATATACATACATACATACATACATACATACATACATACATACATACATACATACATACATACATACATACATACATACATACATACATACATACGAAGTTAAAGACCTTTTTTGGTATATGACTCGAAGGTGCACAACATTGGGAGGTGGGAACTCTCCAGCCAATCCAATCAGACCCCATCGTATGGGCGCCTTATTCAGAGAGGACGTGCACAGTTGGTACCGTGATCACCTGGTGTGGGTATGGTCGATGCTATGCTTGGTTATAATTGTCTGGCGCGGTTCCACTTCCCAATGCTGTACACCTTTGCGACATGTAGTGTCTTTTTTATAAGCGCAAGAAGTAGACATAGTCTAAAACAAGAGCACAAACGATAATCATGTATCGAAAAAACACTGCAAACCTTGAATTGAATTCTAGCCTTTATTGTGTGCAGCATTGGATGGCTTAGGCAGCAGTCAATCAGAGCACCAATCGAACACGCGCAGCCACCAAGGGCATTGACCGCACACGTCTCTCCATGTGTTGTCGTCCTACGTTCACTCCCGTTTTGGTCCAGTTTTCGATTTGTTCAGGATCCGTCGTTTGAAATCGCGGGCGCCGTCAACGACACGAATGACCTGCTTGAGAAGCTAGACACATGGAACGCTCTAGTGGAAGTGCCGAAGCCGCTGCATCTCCAGGATGACGATGAAGTGCTGATGGTCACCGAGCCATTGGGCGTTGTGCTGGTGATAGCGGCGTGGAATTTTCCCCTCGTAACATCAATGCCGTTGGCGTCGGCTCTAGCCGGAGGTGGGTGATGTATTGGTCCGGTCTCACAAACTGGCCGCCTATTCATCGTAGAAATTAATGACATTGCAAATGTGAACAATTTCGATCGAGGCCTGAGGCTGATGTCACGCCTAGCATTTCAGCGTAAGACAGATTTGTATATTTGTGCTAAAAGAATAGATGAAAGAGCTTTCCGATGTAAGCAAATGTTTAGCGGAGAGCGCTCTTTCAAGCGGTTGTCTGGAGCTGAAGCGGCTTTAGGGTTGAGAAGCTTTTTAATGTGGAATATGATCTCGTTAGCTGACTCCTTCTAAGGAATAAGATCTCGTGGCGCAATACTACTATGAGGGGGCCAGCCCACATTTGAACGAGTTTTTACCCGTTTGACCTAGGCCCCTCTCGCTGCAACTTGCATTACACGTATGTACGCGGCAGTTTGCGTACAATATGGGAAATTCCACGTCACCATATCCGACTGCTACGTTTAAGGCCTATGCTATAATCCCTCGGCGGCATCCGCGGGCCGTCGTCCGCCGCCCCGCTTTGGCTAGCGTCGCATTGGAGCGCGTTTTTGGCGCCCAATTCCGCGGGACGACAGCCGTCCCGCGGGCGGGAAGTATAACAGCCCTCTCGTCGTCGGTCGGCGACGATCCGCGGACGGCGGATGTGGCGGAGCGTGGCGATTGGCCAGCTCAGGGTTCCCGGCGCGATTCCCTCCCGTCGGTCCGTAGGCCTAAGTCGGTCGAAGCCCATGGGCTGCCCCCCCCCGTGGTATCATTGCGCCGATCTCGTTAACAGGATCTTTTTGTACTGAAGCCTCAGTATGTCCTGAAGGACGTCAATAATAGGTTTCTTTATAAAGCAATACCGTTCCCCAATCGAGCGCGATCAATCGCACCGCACCGCTCTCGAAATCGGCTGCTTCAGTTGTCCTTCGCAGTGTGGATTCACACTTGTTTTTGCTTTCTTGGTGTGCTTTCCCTTGTTTCTCTACAAGAGCAGAGTAGAGCTTATAAGCAAGGAACAAGAGAAAACATACACCAAGAAAGAAGAAACCTTAGTAATAATGAAGAAGCCGAGGTGGATCCGGAAATCTTTGCACAACTGCGCGTCTGCAAGTATTGTGCATAATCGCGTGAACACGTCGGCTGTTGTTCGGAGTACTCATCTTCGTCCGAAACAACGCGACGTGATATAACGCATCGCATCGCTACGTTGGAATCGCGTCGCTCGGCGATGGAAGTGCAAACGAAACCTCTGCCTTTGGGATACTTCCGCGAACCCCTCGGCGACATGACAGCGAACTGCCACTCATTATGGCAAGAGCCCAAAGGTTTCTGTGCGGTAAACAGCCACTTGCATGACGTTTCGTTAGGTGTCTTTACATCCGTGAGAGTCGACTGGAAACCACACTACGCTGCCTGCTGAATACAGTGCACAGCAACAGGCGACAGTCGCGGAGGAGGAGCATTTACCCATGGCGAAGTTTGTTCAGCGAACTCTGGCTGGACACATTAAACTACCAGCAGTTATGCAGTAATCTCCGTCTGCGGGGCCATTATTTGTTCCTCGGATGAGAAAGCATGAAACATTCGCCGCCGTCGCAGGCGACACTGTACAAGGGCTCTCATTCGCGTGGAAAAAGGGGCAATGAGTAAACAAATTACATTTCTTAGTGGTTATGTTCGCAGTTACGAGCAATAGCATGGGCGAAACTTCTGACGACGGAGAGAACTAGTAGCGGCTCAGTAAGGGGCGCTCAGAGCGTTCGCGTAGCGAAGCGATCATCGCGTCGCTCTCTTCTGCGAGGCTGTTGATGCTATGAACACCATGCTTTCGAAACGATAGCGTAGTAGTGAATTATCGAGCGATGAGCAAATCGCTCAGCAGTGAACAGCGATATCGTCATCGCGTGGCGATGCTGATAATTGCGTGCGATAAGGTGTTCGCTGCAGAACAGGTATGAACACTCGCGACGGGGCGACGCGATTTGCTCGATCGATATGGAAGATTATAATTACGTCGCGTCGCGCCGCGATGCTGGTCTGAACGCCCCTAAGGACTATGTCATACCATCGCTCACCTCGAGCGAAGCCTAATGATAACCTCACATATCGATCGCGCGAAGCGATGAGTCGATATGGGAGCCTATCATTAGGTTTCGCTCGGGGTGAGCGATGGTATGACATAGGCCTAAGGCACTGCTTATGCTTCGGATGCCGATCGACGCAACGGCATGCCAAATTGATCGATCGCGTTGCCCGATCAAAGTGGCCACATTATGTGGCGTCACGTCGCTCGGCGTCGAAGTATAAACGAGGCCTAGGAGACTTACTCTTGCCCCTCAATGCGTTAGTTTCTGCCAGGTCCAAATTTGAACACATTTAGGCGGGAAGATATAGATTCCACAATCTAGGGTATCAACAGTCAACAACCGATATTGTGAAATGTTTCACCATATCGGTTGATAACCCGCGCCATCAGGGATTTCGGCAGTATTTTCACCGTTAGATTTCTGTCGTTGATGAAGTCGTTGATGAATCTGGTTCCTAGACGCAACACAAAGCAGTTACTTCAGAATCGACAGATTGAACTGGATCAACCAGTCGAAAATTTAAAACGACAAAAACACACACAGGATCAAGGATCAAGGATCAGGATACAAGGATCAACAAAACTGACGTCTGTTTGAACCCTTCCGTATGCACGAAAAAAGAATGCAATAGATCGTAGAATAGCTCTCTTGCAATATCTATATGGTTTCAAAGGATGCAAGGTGGCAAGTCGCATATCCCTGTTGCCGACTATAGGCGTTTATTTGGGCAGTCGAATTCAGTAACTATGGGAAGGGGTACCACGCTTTCGGAAGTTTTCCATCGCATCGCCAAGGAGAGCTCATAATGTTGCACGTCTTCAGGAAATACTGTAGTCCTGAAATTATCCGAGTGTGCACCATCGTTCTCCACGGTGTTTGCTGGCCTTGTGCAGCAGTATTTCGATAAGGTTGGTTGTCCATATGCTAATGAACATTTAGAACGTCTCTGAATGCCATACATATGACATATCTGTTCGTTGCGATCGTCACTGTTCCAGAATGTCTTCGCAGCAGTCGAAGGAGACGTCCCGGTAGCTAGTGCACTACTTAGTCAGCGATTCGATCATATAATGTACACCGGCAACCCCACAGTAGGACGGATAGTCATGTCAGCCGCGTCGGAGGATCTCACTCCGGTCACGTTGTTGCTCGGAGGGAAAAAGTGAGTCAGACTACACGTTCTACAGTACTTTGTGATACTGACTTTGGCAGCCATCATAATACCCGAGCCACAATCTCTGTGTATGCGTACACCAAGAACTGCCATGCGCCACAAACCGCGGCGCTGTCGGAAAATGTTGCTTTTATTCAGTGCTTTGGTTATGCATGTGGCAAAGAATAGAAGAAGGACAACTGACAAAGAGCCTTCCAGCCCTGTACTCGTTGAGCCTGACGCCGATCTTGACGATGCTGCGAAGAAGATCATTGTGTCCAAGACGCTCAACTGTGGACAAACTTGCCTAGCCGCAGATTATGTGGGTTGCTTTCCACAAAGGGTACTTATAAAGCAGAGAGCGCGCACCTATAGAGAGAATGCTAAGGATGTGGTCCACCTATCACTCCCGCGTCAAATTTGGTACAGAACCCAACCATCTTTTTCTTCTTTTTTTCGCTCCCGTGCACTCTGCCTTATAAGTACCGCTCAAAATTGCGGTACTGCATACTAACCAAGTTGGGTTGCCCAACGATTGATTGATTGATTTTTTGATTTTTCTTGATTTTTTCCAAAGGGTCTAAGAACGCACTGATAGAGATCAGTGTTTTCACCAACGCGTTTCTGGAATCACTATGTAGGATACCTTCTCGGTGCATGACGCTACGAATTTTATTGAAAAGCGGCATTGCAAAACTATTACGTTGATCGACCGAAAGGTCTTGCAACACTGCACTATTACCCTTTCTAAAGCCTGTACATCCGGGATCTTATGTGGTGACATCGCAGCACATTCTCGAAGCTTTCTTGAGTACATATTTAAAGCCTCACGGATCACGGATAGAGTAACGATGGCATCAGCAGCACTCTATGACCTAGCATGGATTCCTGCGACGCTATTGTGCGAGGACTGCTATAGTTGCGATCAGTGGTCCCCATAGTGCCTCTAACCCTATGGACATTATTATTATTATTATTTATTACATGGGTCAAATCCATGTGAAGAACAATGTAATTAGAAACGGTATAGAACGACATCCACATCAAATTGGCTAACGATCCAGATCAAAGTGTTATAGAATGATTAGAAAGCACATACGACAACAAATGCCTAGAGAAAGAAGAATGGAAGGGAGAACAGATCAAGAGGGGCTTTGCCACAAGATCTCATTATGTCCTAGAATTATTCATGAACTGTCTTGCATTCGTAATAAATGGCTTCAGCTTGTACGGAATAACTGAGTTTTTGGAAAGTTTTATATAATCCGAACCTGCTCTATTAACGAAAAATTTATGTCGAATAGAAGATTTTGCAGTACTTAGTGAAAGTTTCTCTCCTCCACCTCGGGTTCTAGATGGTCTCATTATGAAGAAGTCACGCTTATCAAGTCCACAGAAACCATGGAGAATTTTGTGAACCATTACGAGGTCGTATATTCTTCGTCTGGATGAAAGTGTCTGTAGTCCGAGTTGTTTGATTCTTACTTCACTGCTGGGAACAGCATGGTAATCAGAGCCGCATTTCCTGATAAACAGTTTTCTATTGAAGCTATTTTGGACTTTTTTCAAGTCTAAGTATATTCTTCTTCTTGACTGGGTAAAAAATTGTTGTTCCATACTCAAGTATCGGCCTAACGTAAGTCTTATAGGCTTTGACGAGGACAGAAGGGTTTTTTGTGGAAAGACTTCTAAAGAGATTGTGTACTACAGTCACTGCTTTGTTTGCAGTTTGTTCACAATGCGCGTCCAAAGTCAAATTTGCGTCGAGGAGAAATCCAAGATCTGTCGTTTGATCAGTGCTGGTAATCACATTTTCACCTAACTTGTATGTGTAGCGGGGATTTGCCCTTCCTAAATGGAGCACCTTAGTTTTTTCTTTTGACAACGGGAGCCGCCACTCGTGGGACCAGCGATCAACAGCATCTATGGCTTGCTGCAGAGGGTTTTGATCATGGATTGGTGAGCTATGGTAAATTTTCAAATCATCAGCAAAAGCTATGCATTTCACTCCTGAGCTCGTTATTAGTGACGGTAGTTCGTGGGTATAGATATTGAATAGAATAGGGGATAGAACGCAACCTTGTGGAACGCCACTAAGAGTCGGTTGAGGTGTTGAATAATTGGAATTGACGCGTACAGTAAAAGTTCTACGATTTAAAAACTCAACTATCCAAGAAATTATTCGAGGATGTATGCCCACCATGGTTAGTTTAGCTTTTAGTCTCTTATGACATACCCTATCGAAGGCTTTTGCAAAATCAAAATAAATCACATCAAGCCATCCTATGTTATCTATGTCATTGGTCCAATCATTCAAGGCCTGTAGCATTGCTATCTCAGTGGATCTTTTTTTCTGAAAACCATGTTGGTTTGAAGAGATTATGTCGTGTTGATCCAAATGTGCAACAATTCTTTTTTTAAGAATTTTTTCGAAAAGGCGAGCGAACATAGATGTGACACTAGCCGGCCGATAATTTTGCGGTGTCGTAAATGGGGGCTTTTTTGGTATTGGTGTAACTATAGCGCTCTTCCATCTATGTGGAACTTCAGCTGTTATAAAACTTAAATTGTAAATGAATTCAAGAGGCTTGACAATACTTGCACTTACTTGTTTTACAAAGAAAAACGGTATTTCATCGGGCGTTTGAGAGTAAGACGCAGGCTACCTTGAGAACTCTTGATATAGTTCGTCTGCATGAAACCAAACAGAATCCTCCATGATGGGGAATGCATTGATTGGAGATGATATATTGTCGAGGTCATTATCAGTGAAAGCTTTTACGAAAGTGTCCGCTAATAGTCGGGCTTTATCTAGGTCGTTTCTGACAACTTCTGCGACTAAAACTCCAATTCTTTTCTTCTCTTGAAGTCTCGATCTCATGAATTTATAAAAAGCTAATTTGTCTT
Source organism: Heligmosomoides polygyrus bakeri (assembly GCA_947359475.1). Lineage (NCBI taxonomy): Eukaryota > Metazoa > Nematoda > Chromadorea > Rhabditida > Heligmosomidae > Heligmosomoides > Heligmosomoides polygyrus. Next base: position 108,153,173 of record OX375866.1, read on the forward strand.
TTGCTTCAACAATTTTCTTTTCTTGACAGCGATTGTATTTTGCAAGTTTCTTAGAAAATTTGAGATTTACACGCTTATATTCATCCCAGCTATTAGAGGAATGGTCATTTGCTGCTTTATTCCAGGCTAAATGTCGGAGATTGAATAAATCTAGGAGATATTTGGGTAGAAATTTACCGCAGGCTGGGACTTTCTGGACTGGGACAAACAATGGATGGAATGTTGTAGTATAGCAAGAAATAATTCGTATTTTTCATCTACTGAGATTGCCGTGTTTAGGGAACTGTACCAATCTATTTCGGCCAAGTGTTTTCGAATAGCGTCGTAGTCCGCGCTCATAAAGTTCTTTCTGATGACAAAGCGTTCAGGTTCTGCGTAGTGGTTGATACGAAAATTCACGCTGTTGTGATCGCTGCTTCCAAGAGGGGGATTTGTTTTTACATCTTGTATCATTCTGTCTGCGTTGCATAGAATCAAATCGAGAGTGTGGTTTCCCAGTGTGGGTTCACGAACATACTGTATTAGGTTGTGTGTTTCTATAAATTCGATGAAGTGTTTGGAAACGGAACTGGATGGGGACATTAAAGGAAGCCAGGAGATGTCTGGAAAGTTAAAGTCACCCGCTAAAAGGCAGGGATGTTCACAACATAACATGTCACTTAAGGCTTTCATGAGTAACTCACTGTTTTCTGCAGAGCAATTTGGAGTTCTGTATACAGGTATGACCCGTAAAGGTTTGGATACTGGGCAAATATCACAACATAAAATTTCATAAGCATTGATGATGGATTCCTTGAAAATAAAAATTGGAGAGATAGATGAAATACAGAGAATCGCAACACCGCCCCCCGATTTGCGAGGGCGATCACACCTAATGCACTCATAGTGAGAACACCATTCACCCAGAAGTGGAGGTAAGGAAATGGAACTTTTGAGCCAAGTTTCAGTTAAAAGTACTAGAGCTGGTTTTTGTTGAGTTAGTAAAAGTTTGAGAGATTCATGATTTTTTGATGAAATCGAATATTTGAGAGAACGCAATTCAATTCATGGTTGTAATCCTGAGGACCTCTTAAAAATTTCTTGGGGCAGAAGCTGAAAGACCTGGTCTGCTCTCTTGGTTGTCTGAGTGAGCGAGAGACACATCCTGCGGGAGATTTTGAGATATTTCGATCGTGGTATTAGCACCATTACTACTACGTCGAACTAGTTTTTCCTGACGACGACGTTCTCTTTCTTCCCATGAGCGCGAAGCCCTAATAAAAACGCGGCGAAGGAAGAAACGTGACAGCCGAGGAGCCCGAAATAGCGTCATCTTACTGTAATAGGAAGAAGGAAAAATTACCTTGAGTTCTCTAGGTGATTTAGCTCGAGAACCAATCCTACAAATCGAGATGGGTTTGCACTCAATATCGAGAAAGTCTAAAATTTGCATGACCAAATGCATATCATGAAATACCCTCACAGAGGCAGGTGATCAGAAGATTCTGGTAGGCCAGAGATAATGACAGTTCGTCGAGTTCGATTTCTTCATATGACGAGAGTTCCGCAGGAGTGTGGGCCGGAGTAGGGCACTTTTCGCGGTTGTTAGCAAGTGCATTTTTCAACTCTTCTATTTCGGCCTTCAGGGCGCAATTTTCTGTCATCAATTCGTTGTTCCTGTTGACCACGGACTGAACTAGCGAACTTAACTGATTTCGACTTTCTAGTAAGTAACCCACGATAGTCTTCAGATATGACGGTAAACGATCGTCCTTGACCAGTTGTTCGATTGCGCGATCGAAGTCGGATTTGTCGGTTGGCAGGCCATCAGCATCCGAATGAAGGCGAACTTCAGGGCTCGCAGTTGAAGAATCGCCAGTTCTTGACGAGACAGTCGTAGTGGAGCGCATAATGAAGAGGAGTGTGCAGAAATACCGACGATGTAGTTGAACAGCAGTGAAGTGTCGGGAAATGCACGGAGAGCCAGATAGTGTCGGCCGCTCACGACTCGACTCAGGTCAAGAATCCGTGGGTCACATAGATGGAACCCAATCCAAGGGAAAGGATCTCCCACTGATTAGCGTTGTGCTTGAACCGTATTGCCTGCACAACGTATTGATGAACTACAGCTCTCCGGACTGATCTCTCCTTCACCTCCTGCTGCCCGACCCCTCCCAAGCGTCCACGGGGGGAGATCCAAAACACCCATACGAGGTGAGGGACATATACACAAGTAAACACCCACACAATATATACAACGGACACCGCGGTCCAGCCTGCGCGGCGGCCCACTTGCTATCCGCGCAGTGACCTGGAAACATTTGAGAGACAACTTTCCTCATTTTTCGCCGAAAAAGCAGTATGAACAGGAAATTAGAATAGGCTAGTCAGCATTAGCCATCTAGCAGACCAGAAAGAAGCTGTATGCATGAAAGCAGCTATATGTATGAAAGCTGTATGAAAGCACAAGAAAGCTTCGAGAATGTGCAGTGAGCATTGCGAGACTATTTAATCACTCCAATATGTATGTTATGAAGTGACGGTTTTCGATTGCGGTGGAAATCTTTGGTTATGTACCGTTTCATAGTGTATTGGTTGTTTGACGTATTCTGATGAAAAAATACTCGGCGATAAACAAGGGAACCGTCTCACATTAGCAAAGTTTCCAGCGCTCCGTAAGTTAAGTGGAGTTAGTTTCTCTCTTGAGCGAGGAAATACCTATAGGACATACACGAACAACTTCAGGTCATCACGACGGAAGCGGTACTACATGCTCTGCTCACCGCTCTAGTGAAAAACTTCGAAGCGATGGCTCCATTCAAAGGCAATAGATCCTTCTCACGGATCATCAACGAGAAGCATTTCGAGTAAGTCTGACCATTTGCCGGTGTATTGTGCTGTCCCATTTTATCGTTAGTATAAAATCAGTTATGGCGCACTATTACTTCGTACTATCAGGTCGTTGCATATAAAATGGTCGATTTTGCTACCTCAATTTCTGGTCGATTTTTCGTGGCTACGAATGCAACCTCTTCAGGCATTGTATACAGTTCCTGAAAGCGCAGAGTCTCCGCTTTCTTACCATTTATGGCATCTGTGACACAATTGTCTCCTGCCGAATTCTTGACGTCGTCTTTGCAGTACGAATCGTTCCAAAGCGGCTTTTATAGATACCTTTTTTTTAAAATCAGGCACTTTTGAAAATGAACATATATTTGAGCTCAGCAGCTTGAGCTCTATCTTTTGACATATAAATCTCAGTAGAGTTGAACAATGCATATAGGCCCGACAGAATCAATCGAGTGTGCGCGATAACCTGTAGAGCGAGCGTTTGGAGAGTTTTACTGGAAATTCCTGGTCGTACTGAGCAGGAATTGTTCTAAGGCTGTCCAGCTTGCTTTTGGTGTGCGCCGTGGACAATACGTAAAGAATCGGACCTATCAATCAAGTAGGCGCGACAACCTGTAGAGCGAGCGTTTGGGGAGTTTTATCGAAAACTTCTAGCCGTCCTGATCAGGAACTGTTTAAATACTGTCCAGTTTGCTTTTGGAGTGCGCTGTGAACATTGCATACAGAATCGAACCTATCAATCGTGGGGCGCGGCAGCTCGCAAATTGCACGCGCGGGCATGTGCGGAGCGCAATAACTCTGTCGAGATCAAATCGTTCCGGCTGCGGCTGGTAGGTTTTGTAGGCAGTAGAGAGCTCTAGAAGCCGGCAAAAGTAGAGCGTTGTAGCTTCTAAACAGGCGAAATTATGGCGGTGCGAAAATAAAGGTGAGGCTTGTGAGGCCCCATTTTTTTCGATTTCAGTCGATCACTGCAGGAAGAGCGATGAGGTGCATACGAGTGCATAGACAAGTGGATCATTTAAACTACTTTACGAGGAAGTGCTCACAACTCCCCAGCTGCTTAACCTGCCTTAGTTCCAGCTGCCATTTTAGAGCGACGGAGGGCAGCGGTGAAGTTTCTCCCGCCGTTACTCGCCCACTTTTGAGTTTTCAACACTCGAAATGGTACCATTCTGTTCAGCCCGGAAAGCTCTATTCAATGGTGTCACTCTCGACTAATTCTGGGAATATCGATTTTTTGGCAATTTCCCATCGAAGACGTGGGCGCCCGCCCTAGGCCGAGACTGCGCGGACGATGACGTCGCCGAAAATCGATATTTTCGAAATTGACCAAATTTCCTCGTCCAAAATCTGGGGGGTTATTTGGTGCGCTGATTACGAATCTGACGTCCGTTTTTGAAAATTCCGCCGATTTCGGTGAGTTTCGGATTTTTTTCTGGATAGCTGAGGGTGGTCATGAACACCGATTTCGCTCAAACTTCGTCTAAGGGCAGGGGTTATGCAGGATGCCGAATTTGATGCCGAAGCCCATTTGGCCGATTATGGGGCAGGAGACCACCCATACCGATAACTGAGGGTGGTCAGTGACCGTGACCCTAACAACCTCAAATGGCTGTAACATGCCAAAATTGGTGGAATTTTCAAAAACCGGCTTCCGATTCGTAATCGGCGCTCCAAATAACCCCTAGACGATTCTGGACGAAGTTTGGACAAGAAAATGACGTCATTGAAAATCGATATTTTCAAAATTAACCAAAATCCTTCGTTCAAAATCATCTGGGAGTTATTTGGTGCGCTGATTATGAATCCGACGTCCGTTTTTAAAAATTCCACCGAATTCGGTAAGTTTTGGATTTTTCTCTGGATAACTGAGATATCGTCATACGAAGGATAAAAAATTAAGCAACCAGGATGATGTCGAACTGACTTCTTATGCTTTCTTTTTAAATTTTCGTAGTAAGCTACTGCCGCGTTGGGAAAAGTGTACTGATTGTAGTGGTGCTTATTTCAACTAATGAAATTCTTCACAATTAAAGTTATGATCTGTCAAAGTTTTCAGTCAAATTCGGCTATTTCATATGCAACGACCTAATATTAATCATAATTAGGAGTATATATCCTGTGAGTGTAATTTCGGTTGATTAATTTGCCTTAGTTGTTGTAAAGCGGGTCTAACAACCATCACTTCTGCACAATTACAATCCTTAACGGTCAAGCGGACGCAAAAATCGATATTACGATCGATATCGGTCGATTCTGCCCAGTTCTGGTATTGAGGCTAACGGTCAGGCTTTCAGGCGACTCTCCTCCCTGCTGTTCAGTACCAGAGGTACGCTGGTGTACAAAGCTGTCGAAGCGCCCAACAAGGAGGACAAGTTCATTCCTCCGTATGTGTTGTTGGTCAAGGAAGACGACCCTCTAATGAAGGATGAGGTTTGCCTGTCAGGTCACTGCTCCCACTTCATTTCGAAGGAGAATTTTTTTTAGATATTTGGGCCAATTCTACCGGTAATAAAAGTGAAGTCTTTCGACCACGCCATCGACTTTATCAAGAGGCGAGAGAAACCCTTGGGCGCTTATATCTTCACCAAAGACCACGAGAAAGTGGGTGTTTGCTGGCGTTTTCTCGACAGGACCACGCCATCCAGCCAGCTTCAGGTGAGGCGTTTCCTTCAAGAGACATCTAGCGGTGGTGTGACGGTGAACGATGTGATGACACATGGATTTGGTGGGTTTCTATTCATATTACTCGTGTGTATGGATCAAAAAATCTGTTCGTGCGTCCGTGTGTGCATCCACGCAAATCTCTATCCGCAGTACAGACATCACAATATAAGGAAGTGTGGACATCAATATCGATCAACATTGCGTTCGTTATTCGAATGGCACGAATATAAATGCGATCGCATATCGGTCGATATCGTCGGGTGGCTTCTCAACCAGTCAACAACATCGATCGTGCAATCAATATCGATCGATAATGTCAACTTTTGCTACAGTTGACTTGAAGTGGGTTCAAGGCGAAAAGAGTCACCATTGGCTTGACTTTGCAACTATGCTGTGACTAAGATATAGGAAACCGTCCGTTTGTCCGTGCGTGTGTCTGCGCAAAATTAATGACCCTAGAAGGGGCTTAGAGCGTATATACGGTATCCGCTCGACCAACACTCGAAGTGGGTGCAAGACGGAAGGAGTAACCATCCGCTAGGCTTTACAACTATGTAGTGACGAAGATATAAAAAACCATCAGTTTGTCCATGCGTGTGTCTGCGCAAAATTAATGACCCTAGAAGGGGTTCAGAGCGTATATACGGTATCCACTCGACCAACACTCGAAGTGGGTGCAAGACGGAAAGAGTAACCATCGGCTAGGCTTTACAACTATGTAGTGACGAAGATATAAAAAACTATCAGTTTGTCCATGCGTGTGTCTGCGCAAAATTAATGACCCTAGAAGGGCCTAGAGCCTATACACGGTACCCGCTCGATCAACACTTGAAGTGGGCACAAAACGAAAGGATCCGCCATAGTCCAGGCTTTGTAACTATGTTGTGAGGAAGATATAGGAAACCGTCCGTTTGTCCATGCGTATGTCTGCGCAAAATTAATGACCCTAGAAGGGGTTAAAGCGTATATACGGTAAGAACCAGCTCCATCAACATGCGAAGACGATTTACGTGAATTTGATGGAGGACGGAGAAGTTTCGGGACATGTGAATATTATCAATCGACCATCCGGAATCGATCGATTTTATAGATTTTCGCGCGGATTTCACCGTTCAAGTTGGGAGTGATGCGATTATAACAGCGATTGATCTGGTTTCACAGCAAGTGCAAGCTATCGATCGCTAACGTCGATGTCGATGTCGATCTGGAAACTGATACTGATCAACATTATCGATTTTTGCCAAAAGTTAGCCGTTCTGGAAAGATGGGTACTGGGTAGGCGGCAGTATTGGTCGGCTAACTAATATTTATCGAGTTTATCTATTTTGGCACAGAATTCGCTATTTGTTGCAGATAATAGAGTTCGTGGATTCGCATTATCGATCTATGACTCAATATCGATCGATTTTTTCGCTTTTCCGTGGACTTTACCCTTCAAGGTTGAAATGACGCAAGTGTGATGTCGGGTGGTCGGGTATAAAAGCTAGTGCATAATAGCGATTGACTAATCAGTATTGATCGATATTATTGATTTTTCGATGAGTCGCCATTTAGGCGCGTTCAGTCCATGATGGCAGCGACTGGGTTCTGGAAATGCACAGTATTGCTCATTCCAATAACAATGCAACTTGGCGGTGCGTGCGTGCGCGTCGCGGTTATGTCTAGAAGATTTGGCACTGTCGCTGCGCGGAAAATCGATAAATCGATCAGTTTATCTGCCTGCGCAGACCGATGATGAGCCGTTGACTAGGTGAACCAGCAATAATTAAAATTATTTTCTGAAGAATAGCGAACAAATATTGGACGCGAATTCCGTTGCCGCCTCGCAGAGATCGATGAGTTGGCTCCGCCTAGGCGCGGAAACCAATGACCCTGCGCGTGAGCGACATTTACTGCTCCTGAACCAACCACAGAAGTAAATATATCCTAAAATTGCTCTAAAAAGCTGTTCATTCAGTGGATACGCTGCCGTTCGGTGGCGTCGGCAACAGTGGCATGGGTCGACTGAGTGGCAAGTACGGCTTCAGCAACTTTGTTCACGAGAAGGCCGTCCTCATTAGGGACGGCATCGGGAGGAAGGTTATAGAAGAACTGCAGTCGAACGTGTAGCGATGCCTAAGTGGGCGATCGATTTATTTTGTGTAAATTTGTGAACTTCAACTGATTTGTGTAACGTCGTCGAATAAATGTTCTCTATCGACGACCAGCACAGAAGCGTTTCCCTCTTTGCAGATCATGAGGAATGCACTAACCATAACTCTTCAGATTCATTGATGTCAAGGTGGTGGTAGTCAGTTTCTTAGGCGGAGTTTATACTTCACTCACGTGGAAGTGCGATTTTGTGAATGTTAGCAATATCGATTAAGCGCCGCATGCGATCGATATTTATGGCTGTCATAACGCCGCGCCTCACAGCGGCTGAAGTGTAGTTCTCATCCCTTACCTAAAGCAATGTGTTATCTATTGGTTTGGCACGGTATGTCAGGTCCAGAACAAACTCAATCCGCCCCCAAAACCTTCTGTCGAAGTAGATGCGTGGCGCATGCCACAAAGGCATTGAATAACGACAGCCGTTGTTATCTTTGTCCTCAGTATTTTTTCTGAAGTGCAGAAGGCATTCCTTGTATTTTTTGAGACAATTCTTTTATGTATTAATAAGAAGGGAGCGCGCCATGCACTCGCCTAGATCGTGGCGATTTTCATGTGATCAGTAGCTTAACCGCTACTTGCCTGAAACAGCAACGTAAGATATGTACGTTTTCTACAATTCTGTTTGTTGTATCGTTGACAAGTGTGCAACTCCATGCAATCAGAATTTTGCTATCAGTCAAGGTAGAACAGCGACGTCGTGGAAGAGTTCATGGTGCAGTCTTTTTTGGCATTAAAAAAGCCGTATTCCGCCGCTTTAAAACAAGCCAACAACCATTGTTTTTACTTTCAAATGAATTTTTTGTAAAACTTCAACCAGTGCTCAATTTTTGGAACAAGTGCACTAAAAAAATTTTTTTTTGAAAAATCATGCTAAAACTTCATTCGGCAGAAATTCCCGAAGAGTCTCTAGTTTAATACAAAAGTCGTAAATTTTTGATTAGGAAGACGTCCAATTTGATTTCAATTGCGACTTGTCTGCTTGCGAACTTGCACAGAAGAATGACCAGTCTGATTTCAAAAATATCCAGTCGGAGTTGAAAAGTGTCCATTTTGTGAAGGTGTCCTATTTGACGTGAAAATAGTATATCTGCCTGGGGACGCAATTTCTTCTTTGGGACCGAACAGAACCAAGATCCCTCGAGCGTCGAAAATTAGGTGGGCCGAGCACGTAATGCGCTCCGCAGACACTCGCTGGACGAGAGTCATCGACTGGATTCCGCGGGATGCTAAGAGAACACCAGGACGCCCACCATCGCGTTGGTCGGACTTCCTCGTGAATGCCCTTAACGACCGATATGACGCTCTTCGTGTCCTTCGAGCGAGGAGGATCCATTGGAGCACTCTGGCACGCGACAAGGATGAATGGGGACGCTTCTGGCGCCCGCTCGAGCAACTTAATGATCAACGGGACTACAGGTGATATGCGTATGCGTGTTATGTATGTAGGGTACACTTTGTGTATTGTGTGTGTGTTGCAGAGACTAGACTTGAACTCGAAAATTCGGGTCGAATAATTGTTTGGGCAATTTCGGATAATTATTCGCTCGATTACTCGATTATTATAAATCGCTGTTGTTCGAACATTACTCGAAATCGAATTTCGCGAAAAACCATTATTCGACATCTTTCGAAAGTGAAGATCTCGGAAAAGCATTGTTCGTATTATTGTTTGAGAGAACGCGCCGCGGCGTCTTACCAGGATACTATCTCAACGGTAGGTCGGAACGGCACAAATGTTGTATATGGGCAGAACCGCCTCTCTCTGGGAAGTAACAAACTGCAGGTATCTCGACCCCAATACAACTCTGCGCAGAGTTAGGGGCGACGGAAGTCGCGGGTTGGCGCCCTGTTGATTCACGTGCTCCACAGCTGACGGGCGCGCGCGGGATGAGGGCTCGTATCGCGGGTAATCGCAGTGCACAGGTGGCGTAGTAGGGAAGAGCTCGGGCTCGTAAACGCGGGTTCGGGGGTTTGCATCCCGCAGGCTGCGTTCGCTTTGCACTTTTGCAAAATCCATGTTTATCATATAGGTAATCCACCTAGGGTATTATAGTGTGTTATAGAGGATGTCTACATATAACATATGCTTCAAACTACAGATTAGCTGAAATGTTCACTTCTGTGTGTCACTTATTTTAAGCCTATTTTGTGTGAAGCTATGGTTATGTAACGATAGATATTCTGTGGCACTAGTAAAAAGTTCCGACTCCACCGACAAGATTTCGGTCAAAAAAATTTTTCCGCTGAAAATTTGTCTAGGGGGGGGGGGGGGTTATTTGGGGTGCTGATCACGAATCTGACGTCCGTTTTTCACGATTCGGCTGAATAATATAGATACAGGAAGGCACAGGATTACATTCTTAAAGTTTCTGCCGATGACGGCAGGTAGAGACAGAATCGTCAAAAACGAATGTCAGATTCGCGATCAGCACCCCAAATAACCCCCTAGGCGAAGTTTCAGCGAAATCGGTGACCCTGCCTGGACCACCCTTGTTAACGGTATGAGTGGTCTCCGACCGAATCGTGAAAAACGGATGACAGATTCGTAATCTGCACCCCAAATAACCCCCTAGACAAAGTTTCGTTACATAACTTTTTTTTTGAAATTTTGTTTTGTTGACCGAAGTCTTGTCGGTGGAGTCGCAACTTTTAACTAGTGCCACAAAATATCTATCGTTACATAACTATAGCTTCACACAAAATAGGCTTAAAATAAGTGACACACAGAAGTGAACATTTTAGCTAATCTGTAGTTTGAAGCATATGTTATATGTAAACATGCTCTATAACACACTATAATACCCCTAGGTGGATTACCTATATGATAAACATGGATTTTGCAAAAGTGCAAAACGAACGCAGTCTGCAGGATCCAAACCCCCACCCCGCGTTTACGAGCCCGAGCTCTTCCCTACTACGCTACCCGTGCACTGCGGTCAGCGGTGATACGAGCCCTCATCCCGCGCGCGCCCGTCAGCTGTGGAGCACGTGAATCAACACTGCGCCAACCCGCGATTTCCGTCGCCCCTAACTCTGCGCAGAGTCGTATTGGGGTCGAGATACCTGCAGCTTGTTACTACCCAGAGAGAGGCGGTTCTGCCCATATACAACACTTGCGCCGTTCCGACCTACCGTTGAGATAGTATCCTGGTTAGGTCCCGTTTATACTTCGACGCCGAGCGGCCCGACGCACGTATCGTGGCCACATTGATCGACGACGCGATCGATCAATTTGGCCACTATACATGACATCGCGTCGCTCGGCGTCGGAAGTATAAACGGACCCTTATGCAGTGCTAAATCTCGTCATGTTTGAATTTAAACACAATTAGGCGCGAAAACCTACGCCCGCTTCTTTTATTGATCACCGCTGTGACCGATGCTGGTTCAATCTCACTCCATGAGGACATGCAAATGGCAGTATACGCATAAATACATGCAACATATCACAAGAGCCACCTTACCTGACCCCCTCCCTTGGAAGTCGTCGATTCTGACCTGAAATATAAAAGAAATTTCACTACAAAACCGACGACGGCCGAACCGACGAAGAGCGACCGACGCGGACCCACATGCAACAATATAAATAGGCCGCGGGATACTGCCCGCAGGCGTCCCTTCAAGGCCTTCGCACACTTTCGCCGCCACGCGGCGCGGCACCACGATTGCCATAGATATCGATTTGCCTCGCGAGACGATTCTGCGTCTCTGCCCCATGCTTAGAGATAGGGCTGCCGCGTGGCGGCTAAAGTGTGCGAAGACCTTTAGGGCCTGTTCATACTTCGCGACAAGAGCGACTTGCCGCCCGTGCAAGGTATGCATATCGATTAGAACCGAGCGCGCGCCGCCGAAAATTGTTCATACTCGAGCGCCGGCGCTGTCGCTCTTGTCGCTCTTGTCGCTGCACACGCCACGCGCGCTGCGCTCGCTGCTCTCTCGTCGCTCCCGTCACCCGTGCAAAACATACGAATCGATTAAAACAGAGCGCGCGCCGGCGTTGTCGCTCCAGCTCTTGTCGCTTTAGTCGCTCTAGTCGCTGCTGTCGCCTGTTCATACTTCCGCGCGCTGCGCTCTTGTCGCTGCTGTCGCGAAGCATGAACAGGCACTTACGTGTTGCCCCACGGTGAGGGAGACGACGCACACGCATAACGGTAGCGCGGGAATTTGAACGGGAATTACGAGCAGCGTCGCTGCAGCCTCTTCATAGCTTTGTAACGATTTTTTATATTTCAGGTCAAGATCGACAATTTCCAGGGGAGGGGATCAGGTAAGGTCGTTCATGTGTTATGTTGCATGTATTTATGCGTAAACCGGTGGCATTTACATGTCGTAATGGAGTGCCCCCTCCCCCCTGATTGGGATTGCACCTTGATGCTTTTGAACGTTTTCCCATGGCTTCGATCCGAAGTCAAGATGTTCACGTGCGCCACATGCGTATACAGATGTGGAAGCCGCAACACTTGCCAGACGACGACGATGACGACGTTCGGGACGATTCGAGACATTCGAATGCATAGGGAATGCGTCCGCACAAGGGCGTGCGGACATCTGCCGCCGCACAACCTTCATGTTATGTGTTTCAGCTGGATCCGTCTATCTGTCGAATTCTGCTGTGCTTCAGAAGACTTCGCAGTCTTCCTTCAGAATGCTAACCAATGCTTTTAAATGTTGTATCTCTCTATATTCTTCTTTTTCCCATATGTTTTGCTCCATATTTTCATTTCTTCTTTTGGTTTAGCTCTGTTTTTCTTCAATTTTTATTCTGCAGTTTGCTATTCCCTGTTGTTAATTTAAGAGAGAAATTACGTATTTATTTACCTATTTTAAATTTTTCTTTAATATTTTATGCTCACCTTTCCTACTACCGGAAACGTTTTGAAAAAAAAAACGCAGAATAATGACAAATACCATAATAAATAGTGGGCGACGCACAAATTGACGAGAAACAAATCTAAAATGCGCAGTATACTTTTAAAAAATTGTTCTCAAAATTTATCCGAAAGATGGTTCTTCGATTTCTTAATTCAGACGTTGTATATTTAAAAAATCAAAATAAAAAATCAATAACATTTTGTGGCGAGCGCAGTTAAGCTATAGCAATAGTGTTTTTACTCTTGGTATTTAATATGTAAAGTTACAAAATATTAATATTTTGTATTTTTTAATATCTTCATTAGGCAAGAATAGATATTTCCAAGCATTATAAATATTCTTTTTTCAGCCTGATGCTTCACTTTTTGACACCTAATTATTTTTCTGCCTGGTAATTGATTAACTGTGCTCGACACAGCGCTTTTAGTGATTTTATGTTTATATATATTAATTTTTTATATTATTACATTTATTTTTTATATTATTATATTTATTTATTAAATTGTTTACTATATTATTCATATATTATTTACTATATGTATGTTTTATTTGTTATTATTCAATTGTATTTCTATTTATTGATCATTTATTGATTTTTTACTATCACAGTTTCGACGTGTGAATTAAGAGATAGAAGAACAATCTTTCCGAAGTGATTTTGGCAGCGTTTTTTAAACTACATTGCTATTTTAGAATTCTTTCGTCAATTTATGTATGCGCTGCCTATTATTTGCTATTATTATATTTTTTATGTTTTTTTGTACTAGTCGTTATTGTGGCCTAATGAGAGGTAGGGGAACGTGGCAGCCAGTCACAGCCTGTCAGAACACCGAACGAATACGTGCCAGCCAATCAGGGTATGGACACGGCCATCTAGGTTCATACGATGTGGCCTGATTGGCCAGGTGCGTTGCCCATTTTTGGTCCCATGTAGGCCACATTAACAACAACTACAATTTTTCTTTATTTTGTCTACCCATCCAAGGCCAGTTCTCTTTTTTAAACAAACATATTCGTGTTTTTTGTTAGCAAACCCACATAGAGCCTGATTCTAGCTATCTGATACAATAATGCGTTTTCAAATAGGTACCGAAATTTATGCGAAACTTTTGGCAAAGTTTTTTTTATAGCTCAAAAATGTCGAAGTGGATACAGAATCTGAAGAACTGGGAGAGGCTTCAGGACTCGGCCGAGTACATGAAACAGGTACCGTCTATTTTCGCCTTTATACAATCGAATTTTATCATTTAGTTTGCAAAAAAAAATATTTTTGAGCATCTTTCTTAGCTTCACTAAACCACGCCACTCGCCAAATTTCTTTCTTAAACTTAATGTGAATGCAAGTTACCTTTTAAATGACAGACGGATTTTATTATTTAGAAAAAAAATTAATGGGAAAAATAATTCTTCGTTGCACAAACCGAAAGTTTTTCTCAAGATCTATGGAGATCCAGCGGCCTATATCCACGAGGACACGACGAAGTTCGTCACGGAACGCGAATACTTCGGCGACTTCGGTTACGGCGAGTGCTTCAACTCGTCCGAATCCGGCGTACAGGTGTGAAACTCGTCCAGACTGTTGTACTTGATCATCTAGGAGATGAGCGACGTTTACAGTGCGAGATCATCACGGGCAACTTCGATCCGAAGCTGCTGCCGTACGACAAACGAATGGCCTGGCACTTCAAGGAGTTCTGCTACAAGACGTCGGCGCACGGTATTCCGATGATCGGACGAGCGCCGAATCCTTACTATAGGTAGGAAGCGTGCTGGGGACCTTTGGAACCTGTTTTCGTATTGATTAGTTGATCGAACTCGCCCAGCGGCCATTAATTTTTCACGGACGTCCCGCACGGACAACCGAACACATTCTTTTTTCTAGTGGAATATTTTTCATAGAAATTTGAGCCGCTTAAAAGGTACATGGTAAAAGATTGCAAAGAGACGAACCGCATGGGTGCGGGAACATGCTTCAGGGGTGCCGGAACGCGCTGTTGCTTCTATTTTAATCGCATCAGCCAATCATGCGCCCTGCCCGTGCGGCTGAGCCGTTCCCTGATTGGCTGCCGCGTTCCTATAGGAGCAGCAGTGCGTTCCCGCACCCTTGAGGTGCGCATTGGCGACATGTGCTGAATTTTCTTTCCCTTAAGGCATATTTCGGTTTTGCAGTAAACATGCTGGAGCAACACTCAATTTTTTCAGTTTCACGATTACTTCTCATTTTCAATATTTGAAGAAGTTTAGTTGAATTTTCGCCTATTCCTTGACGTCATTATATGCCGGCAAGCGCTTATTTTCCAAACATATTTATTTATTTATTTATTCAAATTTCTTGTACATATGAGAGAGTTTGTCCGTTCGTCCATCCGCGCAAAAATAATGACCTCTGAAAGGGCTTCGCAGCGCACGTGATCAACTACAATCGGTCAACCGTTTAATATCTACTGACGACAATATAACAGCTGCTGGCCTTTTCAGTAATGGAACAATGTTGATCCGCCATTTATTGATTTTTATTGATTTATTGATTTTTAGGATTTATATATTTACAAAACGACCATGAGATGGGGATCACATGAAGGGCCCAGGCTTCACAGCAAGTAATAAAATAATAATAATAGTAGTAATAATAATATTAAGTTCATTTTCAGCGACAGAAACAATAATAGAAGCCATTTGTGAAGTAGGTGGCTATCAATTCATCGATTTCTCGGGAAGGTCACCGTCAGTAGAAAGACTGATCATTATCTAGGTGACTGCCGCTTATTATTTGCCGTAGGATATGTTTTTAATTGAAACCTGCAGATTTTTTATAGGAGTATTTTTAAATTCTCATCTATGTCGCGAATACGGGCAGCATTGGGAGGTGGAGGCGCGCCAGCCAATCATAGCCAGGTAGAGCAAAACGCACGCCAGCCAATCAGGGTACCGACCATACACGCCCTCCCTCAATGACATTCGATGCTATTCGATGCTGCCTGTTTGGTTGGCGCGCCTCCAACTCCCAATGCTGCTCACATTCGCGACTAGGTTCAAAAATTTGTGAATGACTGAAATTGTAGGTTTTTTTCTTTTCAGATCGGTTTGGGTTTGTCTATTCCTCGGTTGTATGACAATGTTGTATATGAATGCTCAAAGTGTACTCGACAAATATAATAGGAACGAGAAGATCGTCGACATTCAGCTAAAATTCGGTGAGTGAAAAGTCGAAGATAATTTTATTGATTTCCGTTTTTTTTGCTCTCGCCACGTTAAGCTTCAGACCTAAAAAACTCATAAAATTGAAAGCACGGCGCACACTGGAAGACGACAGCGTATCAATGGCTTATTACAGCAGTATTTGTTAGGGCGAAGCGGAGCAATGAACAGCAATGAACACTCCGGTTGCCCTCTGCTCAAGTAGATCACAAACACCGCTTACATCAGTGCAGCGCGCCGCCCCATTTGGGCGAGTTAGTGACGTGTGTGAAAACCGTGCCGCGGTTGGCCGACTCGTTAGTTGGCGTGACGTCGCTCAAAAACCTGACCAACGTCTGACAGATGACGATTGGAGCGCGTTATCTCGTGGGAACCTCTAAATTGCCTCTTGCTTCACTTTGTGCTCGTAGCGAAGAGATATTCCTACAATAGGAAACCAACTTCAGTTCAAAAAATGGGTTGACAGACAGAAAGACAGACGAATACCGAAAGCACACGGTCGCTTGTGTACTAGAAAATCATCTTCAAGACGTTCTCTAAAACTGGCTCTGGGACAGCTTATTGATAGTCCACTTACAGTGCAAAATCGGTACTTGTCCACGTAAGATCCCATGGTTTCTTCACACCTCACGTCGACTGAGACAGCCCACAATATTCCATAGGACCGCCTAAGAATGCGCTGTAAACCGCGTAGGATAAAAACTATTGCGCCCTCTTGGGGGACAACAGTCGCGTTTCCGCTCGACGTTGACTGAGAAAATGTCACTGTACTTCAACCAAGAAGTTCATGATATAGATAAGATTCCACTTTTCCAAACTACCCCACACATACAAAGTGCATCGTAGGTTAAAAATTCAGCTGTTAGGTGAGGCGTCAAACTCCGCTAGATACTGAACCCATAGGAACTGGCGAAAGGTAGTGTTGATAGAATGGAACACAAAAGAGAAAACGATATGGCAACGACTTGCAGATCAAGAAGGGCCCATGTGGTCATAAGTACGTGGCTATCTGTCAGATTGTGCGAGCCATCACGCCAAAAATTCAAGATTACGATAAAGGAATTGATCAACGCTGGCCGGTCTACGGAGAAAAAAATTCCCACGACCAGGGGAGAAAATGCCCACGACCAGGGGAGAAAATGCCCGCGATCAGGGGAGAAAATTCTCGGGTCGACGAGAAGAATCTATAGCACACCATCATGTGGTGAACAGCAAAAGCGCCGTAATAAAGAAAGCATCTTTGAGCAGTAATCACCACTTGGGAAACTAAGAAAAGTTTGAAACTGTGGAAAAAACCGTAGAAGAGCCTTAACCGGACGTATCGTTATTATTATACAATGGTCTATTTCTGCAACGTTTCATTCCTACCAAAGCTCTAATAAGAAGTTGATCGCAAAATTTCATGTTCGAAAAACACTCTATATGTCGATAAGGTGGCTTGAAAGATTTTTGGCGAGGTGCTACACCGTAGGTTCTGGCCATTTAATAACGTTTTTTGGTAAAACCTATGTTGCAACTAACCATTCGGATATTTAAATCCTTTATTCAGATATGTGGAAATATCAGAAAAACAGCAACAAAGCGAATCAAAGTAGAAATCCTACACTGAGGAAAACTTTAATAAAAAGGGCACTAAAAGTATTCACGAACCAACGGTATATCAGATGAGAATCACTTGAAAAGCAGTGAATGTTAAAAGATCTATGTTCAAATCCTGTTTTAGAAAAGAAGGAAATGATTGGTCAAAAATGAAGGCTTCATCTGAAAGACTCAGTAAAACCTCAGTAAAACCTAAAACCAATTTGTAAATAATTTCCCAAATAAGTTCTGCCATTTTTCATTTTCTACTTCTCATGACTTTGAAGTGCATGTACCTTACTGTTCACCCCATGTGGAGTTCATGTGGCTTAAAAACAAACTCGAAAATTGAGGTGGCCTACAGCTCCGCAGCTCAATGCTTCGAAAGTAATTCTAAGCTACCAGGCTCCGTTGATGTGCTTGCTTTCTAGTTTTACGTGCTAGAAATTGAGATCTGGGCGAAAACGCTTCTTTCGCTTCTTTCAGTGTTTTCAAGTGTTCCTTTCACATCAAACACCGTTGGTAATAATTTTACCGCTGAACATGCCTGTTAACTGTGTAACGAGAATCTTTCCTCATATTCTCCAAAGGACAGGGATACGGTAAGGCCATGAAGTCTGCTAGGGAATCCAAGTGATGGTGCCACAGTTTCAGTTGCTACGCCCACGATTTCTCATGCCCTTTACTCGACGGCCTGAGAAAAATACCGTATCCCAGTGTACGTGATTACCATGTGTTTTGTTGTAGTGGTTGTTGTAGAGCACCCTATCGAAAACCGTTCAGTGGCCACAGATATTTTCTCCCCTGGCTGTGGACATTTTCTTCCCTGGTCGCGGGCATTTTCTCCCCTGGTCGCGGGCATTTTCTCGCACCGAAACAGACGCGGCGCGGTTCGGGCATTTTCTCTCGTCATCACGCTGGCCAGTGCAGGATGGAGCAATTAAAGCAAAGCTAAGGGCCCCAAAGCAGTCGTGGAGCCCTATTCCAGCGTTCCTGAAAATCTCGTTCACGATGAACGCTCGCCGTGCCCCTCTCTTTGCTCTTTTCTGAGGGCGGTGTAGGGAACCCATCTCAGCCAGTGTTCGTTTCCCTTATTGACGTGACGTCGATAACAGCGAGCATAACACGAGACGGAGATGCGCGTCAACGCAGACTCAATACCGTTGGCTATTCATGGGTTCTTGGAAGCAGCAACGACGAATAACAAAGGAAGCTCCGTGTTACTTCAGAATGAGCACCTGTAAAGCGGGATCTTCCGCCTCTAATGCCCTATACTACTCTCTAGAACGAAATGTTGCACAGAAATGGTTTTTACTCTTCCGAGGCTGTACTCTGGTGGCACACTCACCTTCCTCTTTAGCAAAACTGCTTCGATAGTGCGTACATCCCACAGGTACCGTGTCTATAGGTGTGAGTTGTGAGGTTGTGTGCAATCAGGTACGCGCGTCCTTAAAAACGACCTGTAAATGTTAAAAATGTTGATTCAATGGACTGTTACGTTGTTCCGTAAGTCACCGCCGTTTTTTCAACGATTCATTGCGGATTTCACCGGCGGTTTCTTACAAAACGCTATACAGCCTTCGAAAGATAATGATTTACTCTATCAGAACGTCTATTGCATTTCTTTTTTCATCCTGGATTTTGCCAATTTAAGGTCGTTAAAGGGAAAAGTGAAAAGGTGAAAAGTGGCCATCTGCGCAGTCACTTCTCTCCGCTTACGTTTGGAATTTTTGCGCAGCTTTTCTTAGCATTTAGAAGGCAATGTTCTGTACTACAAGAATGCGTGTGGTTCTATTTGTTTATTTGCCTTTATTGATTTTTAGATCATCAAATTGGGACGTCCAATTTTTCCGTCCGAATTTTTACCGAAACTCCTGCTCTGTGTTTGGAATTTTTGCTTGGTTTTATATGTCGTTCGGAAGAGGATGTCTTGCTCAATAAGAATTTGTCTTGCGTTTATTGTCTCATGCTGACTTCTGTCCAATATCTACAAAATTCCAAAAAGAGAAAAATCATCTTCACCAACAACTCCTTCTCCTTGTTCACTTGTTGATATTCGACAGAAATCAGCATGAGCCAATAAACGCGACACAAATTCTTACTGAGCAAGACATCCTCTTCCAAACGACATATAACACCAAGCAAAAAAGTCCTACCACAGAGCCGGAGTTTTGGTAAAATTTCGGACGGAAAAGTCGGAATTCCCAATTTGATGACCTAAAAATCAATAAAGGACAAATGAACCAATAGCACAAAAACGTATTCTTGCAGTACAGAACATTGTCTTCCAAATGCCATAAAAAGCTACGCGAAAAATTTCAAACCTAAGCGGAGAGAAGCACTGCGCAGATGGCCACTTTTTCACTTTCTCACTTTTCACTTTAACGACCTAAAAATTGAGAAAATTCAGGATGAAAAAAGAAATTCAATACACATTCTGATAGAGCAAATCTTTCGAAAGCTTCTCTTTCGAAAGCTATGCAGCGCTATGCAAGAGACCGTCGGCGAAATCTGCAGTGAATGGTTAAAAAAAAAACGGGGAAGACTTATGGGACAACCTAATATTTTCAGAATGTGACCTTTGGGTATAACCGTCTCCCGCGAAAGAGAGGTTCCGTCGCGCCAACTAGAACATGTAGAATCGAATTAACATTTTACCATTTGCTGGCGTTTTTTCCTTCATTGGATACATCATTCAATGTTGATCTCACATATCTGATTTATTTTTTAAAGCGCTCTGTTTGAAGAGGGCGCGCGTAGCGCAGTCGGAGGAGGCGCGACTGTCGCGTGCACCCGATACCAGGTTCCTGGTTCGGATTTCCCGCCCAGGCCAACCAAGCCTTCCATCCCTCCGGGGTCGGTGAATTGGTACCAGACTTGTCTGGGAAGGATAGAGCGCTGACTTGTTCATCGGCTGGCCACCGCAAGTCATTGTATGGCCAAATACGCATTCATGTCGCCTCCACGACATCCCGTAGAAGTAGAATGCGCTGGCGCATCCCAGAAGGGATTGAGTAACGCCATCCTTTATCCTTATCCTGTTTGAAGAGCGCTATCAAAAACCAGCGGAACAGACGGTTAGCTGCTTTTTCTGCCCAAAGAGCAAAAGAAATATTGGTTGCCCCCCCCCCCAAATGTCTGTTTTAAAGCAGGAATGATGAAATTTACAATATTTATTACTGTCGTGCAGGCACATATAAGAAAACAGTTAGATTTCAAAATGGTCATCTTTCCATGAATACACGCCTTCAGTCTCTTGGGGAACGCATCTCTGGCGGCATGCAGAACTTCTTCATCAATCTCCTTCCAATGTTATTGATTCAGGGCTGATTTAAGCGAAACAGTGTCATTGTGGAATGTTGCGCAAGCCTTACTTCCAGTCTTACAACATAGATCAGTTTGAGTAGTCCATCGGATTGGGGTCCGGGCAAGGCGTTTCCACTCTTTGGCTAACCAGGGTACTATCTCAACGGTAGGTCGGAACAGCGCAAGTGTTGTTTATGGGCAGAACAGCCTCTCCCTGGGAAGTAACAAGCTGCAGGTATCTCGACCCCAATAGAACTCTGCGCAGAGTTAGGGGCGACTTCCGTCGCCCCTAACTCTGCGCAGAGTTCTATTGGGGGTCGAGATACCTGCAGTTTGTTGCTTCCCAGAGAGAGGCGGTTCTGCCCATATACAACATTTGCGCCGTTTGACCTACCGTTGAGATAGTATCCTGGTAAGATGAAATCCGGAGAATTGTCAGCGCACCACTTCTGTACCATTCTATTCTTGTGAGCAGGCACAGAACCCTGCTGATAAGTCTTGTCGCCGCTTTTGAAGTTCAAAGACGCCCAAGGAAGGATTTATTTTCTCGGATGTCCTCTAAGTAGTTCTGACTGTTGATTTTGATTTCACTTTCCGTAAAAATCCGCGGTGTTTTCACATTTGCTGTTATTCCTGCAAAAATCATAACCGGCAGACGAATATCCTGATGTTGGTGCTACTCTTCCAATTGACTCCTATTTCCTTCTTCTATCGAGATACCAATCCTTCAGCCATGTTCCTTCGATGTGCAGCTGCTTCGAAGCGGTGTGCAAACCTTTCGCAACAGCCATCTTGAAAAGAGAACTTTAAGAACGAAAAATTGTTATATAAGAGGGTAAGAGTAAGTCAGCAAAACCTCATAGAAGTTTGGTTGAGTGATGTTGATTAACCTATATAGTAAGCTTGAAATAGGAGAGTCCAAGAACTTTTACCGCACTCTGTACAGTTGCCCTTATCATTTGTTTAGGCAATCTTTGAAGTTTCCTTCTCATTTCCACCATCTACCACGATTTCCCTTGACTTATAATCATGTGGTGCTTACTGTTGGCCTCATTCTTCTTAAACGTAGGATACTTCACTACGAAAGAAAGAAGCATCTAGGGCATCACCAGTCTATCGCAGAGTCATAGTGTAGACGTACGGCATTCGCTTGCTTTCTCAGAGCATTCGAATACATCCAAATGCGATGGGACTAAAGCGTGCACCGACCACATTCCAAATAATCGTGGACGACAATCATCAGCATAATACCTACACTTTTTCTGTTTAGACACAGCACCATTTCCTGCGATAACACTATGTAACCTTAACCCCTACAAAGCAAGCCTAGCCACGAGTGTCGATCTGGTGAAGAGAACGGTACGTTGGTGTTGTGGACAGGTCGTGATCGATTCTGAGCTGGAAGCGATCTATCTTTTAGCTGACTGCTTTCGATGGAGCTATGGTGCAAGCCGGCGAGAAGCAACACGACGAGGGTTTGACTCCGGAGATGATCGTACCGGCTCCGAAGGTCAAGCGATCTGTCGGAATTCTTGGCGCATTCTTCGAGCCGGTAACTCTAGAATCTAACTGACTGAAGCACGATGTTTGGTCATTCAAACATAAATCTTCATCATTCCAGGGCTACGCGAGATGCCTTTGCGGCAAGACGTCGAGCGAAATGGAAGAAGATGCGTCGGAGAAGAATGATATGGGAAGGACCGCGAAGCCGTTCAGCCTATGTGCGTAGTACAAATGGATTTGTTGTATCCCTAAGGATGCGCTGCTCTGTTCTGCTTAGTGAGATCTGATGTATCGCTGGGGATGTAATGTTTTTCTGCAGAAGGTTTCACTGGAACAATTTCTTTAAGTGGAGTGGAACCGAGCCGACAAGCACTAATCGTTCTTTTACCATACAATTTTGGTCCTTTGAACACTACAAGAAACACTTGATGACAATGCTTTATCAGCAAAATTATCAGACAACACATGGGTGCAGGGCAAAGCAGATGGATGGGTAAGGAACGGGGGGGGGAGAAGAAATCGCCTAAGGGCCTGTTCATACTTCGCGACAGCAGCGACAAGGGCGACGAGAGCGCAGCGAGCGAAAGTATGAACTGTCGACGACAGCGACTGAAGCGACTAAGGCCTATGTTATATTTTGGCGACGGTGTTGTCGGCGACGACGGCGGCAGTGTTACACGGGTTGCTACGCAGTGCGTAGCAGCCCGCGCAACACAGCGTCGCCGAAGTATAACATAGGCCTAAAGGCCCCCACACACTTCTGCGGCAACGCCACGGCCCAATCCTTAATCACGGGGCAGAGACGCAGAGTTCGCCGCCGTCGGCGTTGCTGTCCTATCCTTAACTACAGCGGCGAGCAGCGTTGCCGCAGAAGTGTGCGTGGGCCTTAGGCGCCTTTTATACTCCCGCCGCGCAGCGGCGCGTCAATTCGAGACGCGGCGCGGCCAGTCGCGCCGCGCCCGATTTTGATGCGCCGCTGCGTGGGAATCCTGTGGGGAACGACGAATCCTCTCTTAAAGCTGGGGTGGAAGTCGTCTGCTCAACCTACGGTTGAAATTGGTGAGTGTGGTATTGGGTCGAGTCCCCTGCAATGCAAGTGGCACTAAACGACTCTTTATTTTGCAAACGTGCGGGTTCAAAAGTAAAATTGCTGGAAGGTGCTCATTGTCGATTTTTCGCTCGGAATTATCTCTCGTATTGCCATTCCGTGGTCATTGTTCGCTGAACATATGTTTAGCGTAGTAGGTAAAACTTCGTGAGTGTCTACAGATCTCCATTCCCTTCCTAAGTTACGAAAGGTACGGGTGACTAAGGTAATGGTCACCGAAAACGGATGTCAGATTCGTGATCAGCACCCTAAATAACCCCACCCCCGGGAGAAGTTTGGTCGAAAATACCTTTTCGACCTCTGGAGTCCTGAAAGTGCAATAGTGCCATTATTTAGCAACACCTTTGTTTTGTTAGTTGAGGAGCCAAAACAAGGAGGACATAACAAAATGATTCGGTGGTGAATCTCCCACTCCACATCGAGTCTGCCGCAGCTGATCGCGCCGCGCCGCGTCCTTCCCTTCAGCGGCGCGATTCGTCGAATACCGTAACCCGAAATTCCGTCAAATGTGGTGTTTTGAGGCGGCGGAGTATGAATGCGATGCGGCGCCGAAAAATCGATAGCTATGTCAGCCATCACGCCGAGACTCGGTGTAGGGTGGGAGATTTCACCTTTTCGACCAAACTTCTTCTATCGGGAAGGAGGAGGGGGTATTTAGGGTGCTGGTCACGAATCTGACATCGTTTTTTGAAGTTACAGGCGATTGCCAGGTTTGGATGATTAGGGAGTTTGGGCGAAATCGGTGACCATGACCTTAGCTTGTACCTTCTGTAACCTAGGAAGAAAATGGAGATCTGTAGACATTCACGAAGCTTCATATACCACGCTAAAGATATGTTTAGTGCACAGTGACCCTAGAATGGTCAAACAAGAAAGAATTTTGAGTGATTCTTGACGATGAGTACCTTCCAGCAGTGTTACATTTGGACCCGCACGTATCGCAAAATAAGGAGAGGTTTAGTGCCGTTTGTATTGCAGGGGATTCGACTCAATACCACACTCACCAGTTTCAACCGTAGGTTGACGGGACGACTTCGACTCCAAGCTTAAGAGAGGATTCGTCGCTCACCGAAGAAATCCCACGACAAACATTGACAAGATGCAATGCTCTGATCAACCAGACGAATCCTTTCTGTTTTGCTCCCTCAACGACTCATGGACCGCTTCTGGAGCACGGGCCGTAGTGCGCAGAAACTCGTGGCCGCGCGTCGCTGACGCTTCCCTTTCTAACTGCAATCGCGCAGCGGCGCGTCAAATTCGGGGCTCGGCGCGGCCAGTCGCGCCGCGCGCAGAATTGACGCGCCGCTCCGCGGCGGGAGTATAAAAGGCGCCTTAAGCGGGAGCGACCGGAGCGACAGCGCCGGCGCTCGAGTATGAACAATTTTCGGCGCGCGCTCGGCTTCAATCGATATGCATGTTTTGCACGGGCCACGGGCTCGAGTCGCTCTTTTCGCGAAGTATGGACAGGTCCTAAGGCGGGTCCAGGGACGAACGGCTAAAGCCCCGCCAACCAGACGGGAGCCGAACGTAGAACCAGTGCCGAGCACGGCCGTCGCTGTTGTTGACCATGGAGGATTGGCAGATCTGTGTGAGAACGTGAGTATTAGGCTTTCTAAAGAAATGACTTTCCATCTGTCATTGACCTTTATACACGTCTTTCCATTTCAGAGAGCTAGGTTCAAATCCAATTAGAGCAGGAAAACGTACTCTGTCAAAGGAGGACTTTCCATTGATAGGGAGGCAACCTCCCCAACCTCCTCTCATTTGCGCTAAAGCAACTCCGGAGTGAAGAGACAGTGGATGATAGGTTCATTAGCAGAGAATAAGACATCTCCAGATTAGGGCTGATGCGGGAAGAGGCGAAAAGGCAGTTGGGGGCTTGACTGACTGCTAGACTCCTGTGCAAGCTTAGTCAAAAAACGCGACTAACAGCTCTCAAAACGCCCCTAGCAACGAGCCCAGCTCGCTACGTTGGGTCAGAAATTAGCGCTGAAGCGTTACCGTTATATCACCGTGCCTTTCACCCGACGTTCTAACCGGGTTGCCATTACAACGGTTTCACCGGAAATCTACCACGCCGTGCGTTGATGTATGGTTATACATGGCGATTTCCCGGTAAGTTCCATCGTCATCGGCCGGTAATTCGGTGACGAATACGGGTCCAGGGCACGGATTCATCAACAATTAACTGCCCGTAATGATGAAACTGCCAGGTACCACGATTCGTTAACGCGCGGCGTGGTATGTTTCCGGGGAAAGCCCCTGTAACGCTTACCCAACTAGAACGTCTGGCGAACGACGCGGTGAAGAACTGGTAACGCTCTATCGCTATTGTCTTTCCCAGTGGCAACGAGTTGGGCGCGCTGCCAAAAGACGCATCCCCGCTCGCGAGGGTACATGACCCTGTTGAGTGAAGTCTCCTATTCGCCCTGGTGCTACGAGGTAACCAAGAACCCAGGACCCAGAGGGGTATAAGGGGACCCCATGATCTGAATAAGCCACGCCTTCCTCCCTGGCAGACGGGGCCCTGCATGGTAACCTTTAGCCCCTCGCAGCCGCTGGACGTGTCGACGGAAGTATAGAATGAGCCGGGCGGGGGGCGGCGCACCGAGGTCCCGCGGGCCAATAGCCCCGCGGGCAGGCCGGGCCTCGGGAGCGCCTCATCAGGGTCCCGAGCGGATACGGCAGCCCGCAGGAGTTTGAATTTAAGGGAACGAACTGTCGCATTCGCGACATCTGATTCATGGACGCCAATGCAAGTGTTTCACTTTCTAGGCGCTTCTGTCGAGTATTGATTTGGCGGGGAGTTGGCAGGGGGCCGGGGTGGTTGCATTGGCTCAGAAACTAGCAGGGGAGCAAAACCCTTGCTATGGCGGTAAATGTTCCCGGACGCGCTAGCGAGGTAGCATTTACCTCGAAACTTACCGCTGATTTTCCCCGCCGCACGTTCATGAATCGCGAGTGAGTGGGTAGTGGCGGGCGCGGGAACGTTTACTCACTTTCGGCCGCGCGCCTCGGGCGCGACGCCGCCCTCCGCGGCAAGCCCGCGATGGCGCGACGAAAACGCGTACGGATGTTAGCTTCGTGCGCGTGGGTCCTGCACCGATTATCGACGGCTGGCAAATTGCCAATCGTCGTCTCGCCCTCGCTGATTGTCTACGTTTGAGCCATGTGTATATAACAAATTTATTACACTCATTCAGGCATGTCAACTAAACAATTCCAAAGAAAATTATACCAAAACTTCTTTAAGCAAGCAATTACCTGCTCTCCTTAGAGATCCTCTAGTTTGACCGAAAGGCGGTCACTTTGATTTGGAAGACGTTCACTTTGGTTTGGAAAGCATCACGCTTGTTTAGAATAATTCCCAAATAGACGTGAGAGGTGTCAAATTTGACGTGAAAATGTATAAATAAGGTTTCTACTAATGGTCTTAGGCTATCAGATGCACTATTATCACTAACCTCCTACTAATAGTGAAGACCTTATCACAACAGTAGTCCCAACAATAGTCAGCTGTTAGTGTTAGTTAGCCTGCTGTTACTCAACAGCGAAAGTTCGCAGCAGCCAGTTCTCGTTCGCAAGTTCATGCGGCAAGAAGCCCACTGAGGGAACTAGTATGAGTAAATCTCGTGCGCACTGCCAGTGAATGGCTGGCGACGTCGCGCATGCGGCGTGCGCGCGCGGCGGCCGGCGCGGCCAAAAGTGAGTAAAAGTTCCGTCCCCCGGTAGTGGCGGTAGATTTTACACTTACCTGCGGGTAGGTCATTCATGAATCCGGGCCCCGATTAGGGCTGAGGTTGACTGTATGTGAAAAGGTAACTGGCTGCGTGGCTGACTGCTAGACTCTTCTCCACGGCCTTTTATATGCTGATTCCCGCGAGATTCAAATTTAAAAGCATTTAGGCGGGAAAATCTACGCACCAAATAAGAACAGCCTATTAAGACCCGTTTATACTTCCGCCGCCGAGCGACGCGATGGCATGTATAGCGGCTAAAGCCTTGTTTAGCGTGCGCGCGACGCGCGACGCGATGCCATGTGTAGTGGCCGGATTGATCAGTCAATTTGGCCACTACGCACGCATCGTGTCGCGCGTCGCGTGCGCATTAAACAAGGCCTAAACTGATCGATCGCGTCCCTCGATCAATGTGGTCACAGTACGTGGCGTCGCGCCGCTCGGCGTCGAAGTATAAATGGTCCCTAATACCCAACCTCGTTATCTAACCGGAACCTAAGTTTTATCAATTTTTACGCCTCTAGTATTGATTGGGAATCGATTCAGATGATGAGGAGGTCGAATTTGAAGACGAGAATGACTACTACGTGGAAACGTCAACGGGACTGAATCTCATGGAGGAATGCAAGTCCGAAAGGTGAGCAACTCAGCGAATGTGTTCCTTCAGATGTGGTTCAGTTACTTCTCTTCAGGACGAAACTGGACGAACCCACCGGCTACGACGACCACTGCATCTGCGCCTTCGACCGTAACACCCACGACGCATGGCCGTGCTTTCTGAAAGACTCGTGGGAATCCACGGAATGTGACACGTGTAACGAGCACGCCTTCTGTACCAAGGACAACAAGACATGTGCGAGTACTACTGTAGTCTCGGATACTGTAATATTCTGGAAGGCTTGAAATTCCAGCCACTGGTCACAAGTCACCATGTATATGTGCCCCGTCACGCTTCTGCGTCGCCTACAACGGAAAGACGCCACCGATCGAGATCTGGACTTACCTGAAGGGCGGCCCGCCCACGGAAGATCCGAATTTTCTCGAGGCTATGGGATTTCAGGTGCAGTCTTCGCTTGTCTACAGCTTTTAAAAATGCATAGTAGGCTTTCATCCTACTATATGTGCAGACAACGAAAAGCCCGTCTGTCTGTCCACACGTGCGTCCGCGCAAAATTATTGGCCACTAGAGAGCTTTACAGCATATGCCCCGTACTAGCTAACCAACCATCTTCGATGCATGTGAAGATGTTGACCGCAGGACGAGCTTTTCAGGAACGGAACGGTATCGATCGACGGATCGATAGCGATCGATATTATCGATTTTAGATAACATTTCCCCATTTAAAATGTATGTAACGCTAACATGATGTCCGATGGACATACGCTGCAACAACTAAACAATATCAATCGATATCACCGATTATTGATCAGAATTATTCATTAGAAATGAGCATCACAGGACTGTAATGCTCGGTGCACAGGCTTCAAAACACGTAAACACTATCGATGGATCAATCGATACCGATCGATATTGCAAGCCTGACCACTTCGTCTTCACACTGGCTATTGTTTCAATACCCTCAACTGCTATTTTAATATGAGGATAAGGTCAAGACTAATAAATTTTTTCTCGGATGCGCCACGTATTTTACTACCACATGGAATCGTAGAGGTATGTTGAAATGCATATCGAGCCAATATGTAGGAGAACTCTAGTGTTCTGCGGCCACTCTTTCATATTCTCCCCATCTGAACAGCGAAATCAAGGCAAAAATCGATAACATCAATCAATATTGATCGATCAATCGGTATTGTTTCTTTACTAAAAATTCCGTCCATTGGTGATCTTATTCATGCCCACCTATTGATGTGGTCGCTGATTGTGTTTCTGCACTCAGCGGCCATTAATTTTGCGCGGATGGACACGGATACGTGCAAACGGGCGAGTCTCCCTTCTGTTTCCTCAATTATAAACCTATTTCTATTGACAAAAGTAGGTGTTAAGCTGTTTTTTTTTCGATTTATGGCTATGTTTTTCGCCCCGTGGCGAGTAACCTTACAGTTCTACTCGTTTTCCAGGGAATGACGGATGAAGTGGCGATTGTGACGAAAGCCAAGGAGAACATCATGTTCGCTATGGCCACCCTATCAATGGACGACCGCGAGAAATTGTCAACGACGAAGCGAGAACTCGTCCAGAAGTGTTCGTTCAACGGCAAAGCTTGTGACATCGATGCGTGAGTTCTCCGTTTGCAGCACCTTTTGAACGCGATTCGGCTACATTGTTTCTGCTCAAATACACATGCCACGCGGGACAGCGGAGGGTACCTCAAACTTGGGTAATTGAACATATATTTAACAAAACTGGAGTGAGTTCTCCGTTTGCAGCATCTTTTGAACGCGCTTCGGCCACATTATTTCTGCTCAAATACGTGTGCTACGCGGGACAACGGACGCTACCTCAAACTTGGGTAATTAAACGTTTATTTAACAGAACTAAGGATAGCGGGAAATGAGGGAGGTACACATTGGCTTATCAGACGCTACCAAGGACCTATGTTCCAGACCTCTCTCTCACGTGAGGACTTTCAGAAGCTCTGTTTGAGTTGATAGATTAAAAGCGCTTGCCTTTAACGAACTTGAACGAAGTTCACATTCCGACAGATGATACCGATGTATGTAGTTCAAATTGTAAACATCAACCAGCCTATCTTCTAGGATTTAGGGAAATAGAAAACGCGCTGAACTTCTCAAAGGCGCCAGAACCTCTCGGAAATCTTCATGTGATCGTATTTCAGGGATTTTCTCACTCACATTGATCCAGTCTTTGGCTCATGCTTCACGTTCAATCATAATCGCACCGTCAACCTGACCAGTATTCGAGCAGGTAAGTCCTTTCCTAACCCCTCTGGGTCTTATTTCTACCACTTGAATTTTTCCCCAATAACTGTAATAATTTTATAGAATTTTTAGAGGAAAAATAATCAATTAAAAGTTGTCTTAAAGCACAACAAAGAAGCAAGCACTTAGCGCATCGAAAGACCTGATCGCGCCATGCACTCGAAAAACTCGTCGATTATTAGGGTTATGATCTAAAGCGCTCTATTAAGGTCCTATGTACGGTCTGCGTATGCTGGTCTACGTGAACGCCTCGGACTACATGCCGACCACCGAGGCGACGGGAGTTCGTCTGACCATCCACGACAAGGACGAGTTCCCATTCCCCGACACGTTCGGCTACTCAGCTCCTACCGGATACGTCTCGTCCTTTGGTCTGCGACTGGTCAGTCTTTATTACTGGCCTTTTATTTTGCATGGAATTCGCCTAATAAGGCCGGAGGGGTGCCGGCTATCGCGCGAATCGACGTTCTTGGGTCCTTCAGAGTCGGCGAATTGGCAGCAGGGGTGTCTGGGAGAGACGTACATGTAAACTGCCTCCTCGATTCTCCTCAGAAGTAGAATGCGTGGTGCATACCGCTGAGTGATTCAATAACACTAGTATTTTCCCCATCATTAATATATAGTCAGGTCTAGTAACGCAGAAGATTTCATAGCAAGTGAACATTATCAATCAGCCGGTCATAAATTGATATTGATCGGTTTTATCGATTTTTGGCTTGGGGTGAGAGTGGCGAGGATATTTCGGTGTGGCTTTCGCTACAAGTAAACATCGACGATTCGATATCGATCAATATTGTCCACTTCTAGCGTGAGCTTTCCGTATGAAACGGTAACAGTCGTGGTTAGATCGAACAACATTTGTGACTAATCAATAATCGATATCGGTCAATATTATCAATTTCTGGCAAGAATTTCGTATTTGATGTGAAAACTAAGTGGCTTGATAGGCCGCTGTTTTTGGGGCAATTCCTCAGCTAGCAGTCAGACCGGCCGCTAGACCGACTGTTGGTTTATTTCTAACCAGGTTGGCTTCGCACCTGAGATCGATAATATCGATCGATATTGATTGGCCGATAACGCAACTCGAACCCTGATTTACTTACAAAATCAATAATATCGATGGATTTTATCGATCGATATTGATTGGCTGATCAACATTGATCGGATTATCGATGCTGTTCAATCGCGCCGGTCTGCATATTCGCGTGATATCCACGTTCATTGGTTGACCTGGAGCAGTAATCAATACCATCGACTGAGTCGTCCATTAAGCCGGACAGACAGGCAGACGCGCGGACTGACCGATTAGTTCTTTTATATATGGCGGCCTTATGTTTTAAAATTTACGAAAACATTTTACATCACATATGACGAGGATTCGCTTCAACATCAAACGCTTTTCTTTTAAGTTTAGCTTTTTCGTTTAAAAAAATTAGTGATTAAAGAAAGGTAACCATTTTTGCGAGGACAGAAGCACGCACTGACTCACGGATAGATCAAACCGAATTGCATATAATACGGCTTCTTTAGTGTTCATTGGGTTTCTGATTCCATCTCATGGGTTGAGGAAAGTTTTGAGGTGATAACATAACGGCCGTCGAAGAAGGTCACTATTTTTGCGTGGGCAGACGCAGGCAGCGACTCCTGGACATATTAACTCAGCCGCTGTATGCGGCGAGATTTCTATAGTTTATCGTGTTGTGGGATACAGTAGGTGTTCCAATTTCTGATGTAGTAAAAAATTCCACGAAAAAAAACTAACTTTAGAAAGGCAAAGATAAATATTAGAGTCGGGCTTGGAATTCAGGGCACGGCGCATCCTAAAATTATTGCTAATCGATCGATCGATTGATTGACTCGTTGATAGACAGCGATCTCTGGCTTCTCTCCTCCGTCAAGGTCCCAATTTTCGTGCTTTCAGAGGAAGATGACGCGTCTACCGGCTCCGTATGGAGACTGCGTGCCAGATGGAAAGACGTCCGACTACATCTACAAGAACTACGAGTACTCCGTCGAGGTAGGCAGCGTCAGAAGCCTCGACGACCGTGTTACGAGCATTCTGGAGACTTTTTCAGGGCTGCTATCGGTCGTGTTTCCAGCAGCTCGTGCTCAAGGAGTGCAAATGTGGCGATCCGCGTTTCCCAGTGCCCGAAGGCGTGCATCACTGTGAAGCGGCCGATCCAGTCGCTCGTAAGTGAACGGGTTTCCGGCCAGCTAGATGTATAAGGGCCTGTTCATGGTGCGCGACGGCAGCGATTGGTTGCTGGTGCAATGCGTGCATATCGATTTTTGCCGCGCGATCGCACGTTGCCAATCGATTTGCAAGCTTTTCACGGCATTCATGTATCAACAAGTTGATTTCTGTCTCGATCAATTTGAGAAAAAGTTATTTTTAAGTGTTCGAGAGTAGTTTTCACCCCTAGTGGGCCGAGAACAGGGCGGAGCTTCCGGAGAGTAGAATGAAATCGTCTTAAAGAAATTTACCTCCCAAGTAATTGTGTAGGAGTTCTGAAATTGAGTTCCTGAGTGGGAGTTGGAGCACTTTCACAGGTAGTGCAATGGTGAGCAAATTAGCGTAGCAGGCGAACGACGCGGGTTCGGTCCCTGCCCCCCCTGTTGTTTTTGTTCACATCTGTTTGATATGGAATACGGGCTTCCTCCTTCAGGAAGGTGTCTCGACGCACGAATGAACGAACTCGGAGGTCTTCACGGTTCATTCAGATGCAGGTACGACTCGCTGATTATTTCGGACGGCCTTTTAATTAAATTTTATTTTTTCTTTATTGATCGGCTATCCGGTATTGCCTAATTTTTGTGGAAGCCTTTCTACTTGTCATCATATTCTTGTGATTCCTACGATCTTAAACGTATAATTTTCTAGAGAATCGATATTTTCGATCAATACTACATAATTTCCTTGTAAGCCTTTTTTACGAGTCATCATAATCATATTCATCTCCAATCCATTTCAGGCGGTGAATTCTGGACAAAATATATTGTTATATAATATGGATAGTATTGATTTAATATCGATAGACCGATCGATATGGTTATGGCATAAGATCGTCAGTCATCATCTTCGCGTGATTCCCACCAAAATCCGTGAACTCCGAGCAAAAATCGATAATATCGATCGATATTGGTTGTCAAATGGGGGACCTATAATATCGATTGAGATGTTTTGCTTGAATCAGCATTCATCCAATTGGTATGCTTTCAGCCGCTTACTGTGTTCAATGGGTTTTCAGCAAAAACTATAATATTGATCCGTATCTTGACTAACCGATGTACGGTAAAATCGATAATACGATCGATATTAATTAATCAATATTGTCCACTTTTTGTAAAGCTTATTCACAAGTCACTGCATTCAGCAATCAATATTGTCCACTTTTTGTAAAGCTTATTCACAAGTCACTGCATTCAGCAATCCATATTATCGATCGATATTGATCGACCATTCGATGTTGCTTTCTTGTTGGATTCTTGATTGAGCTGACTCCGACCTCAAACATTGGATTCTGCGCAGAAATCGATAATATCAATCGATATCGGTGGTCCGATTGACATTCTTGCTTTCTGTCAAGACTTTCTATGAGTCATTCAACGACAGGCATTGTAGTCTCAGATTCTCATCTCACAAGTCAAAAGTTCCTTCTTCGAAAATCCATGATATCGATCGATATTGATGGCCAATTAAGATCGCTTTGTTATAAAGGCTTTCCAAATGTCAAATTCATCAGATCACTCCCACCTCAAGCCATGGATTCCGGACAAAATCGACAATGTCGATCTATATTGTTTGATGCATAGGTATTCCCTTCCTTGGGTATCTATCGATTGGCCACCACATTCGAGTCGAATCGAAAGTGATTGTTCGCTTCTTCCCATATTTACACTGCGAATTTCGTCCAGCGGCCATTAGTTTCGCGCGGACGAACACAAAGACAAACGAACTAACTTACACTTCCTTGTACAAGGTGGTTAGATGCGAATTTCGGCCTGACCTATCGTCTTTTTGACCTCCTAAATCATCTTTGCACAAATTTTGTTATTACAGTAACCTTTGTATGTGTTCAGATGCCAGCAGCCGTGTCGGCAGTCGATCTACTCCGTGACGTATTCTCCAGCGAAATGGCCTTCGCTCTCGCTTCAGATTCAATTAGGTTCATGCAATGGCACCAACGCTGAGTGCAACAAACATTACAAGTAAGAACTTCTGTTCATACTTCGCGACAGGAGCGAATGGCCGGTCAGACAAATCACTTATCGATTTTTGGAGGGCGGTTGCTCAGCAAAAATCGATAAGTATGATTTGCCCGGCTGACCAATGGCTCCCGTTGCTCCCACTGCAAAGTACGGAGAGGCTCCTAATTGTGCTCTTCCATTTGTTTCAGAGAAAACGGCGCCATGGTGGAAGTATTTTATGAACAGCTGAATTTCGAAATGCTCACCGAATCCGAAGCGTACGGGGTTAGTCTATCGAATTTTAGTCAAATCGATCGCCAGCAATGGTAGATCGATACTGACCACTTGCTGTCATTCCTGCCCATCTCGGCCTTCATACTCACGTGGTTCCACACCTCGAAATCAATATTATCAATCGATAGCGATTTTATTTCATTGTTGTTGTCGTTTGAGCCAGTTTTCCGGCCACTACGTTAGGGTGGTTTCCAAGTTTAATGGTCAATCGATATTATCGATCGATATTGATTCGACGATCAATAACGTTTCTCTCCGTTCTAATCGATAAAGATCAGTATCCGAGAGTTAGTTCTCTGAATACTCGGCGAAACCCTTCGAATGGCCATTAATTTTGCGCGGACAGACATTTGGACGAACCGAAAGATGGGAGAACCAGTGTTTTTCTATGTAGAGTGACATTTGAGTGTTTTTAAGTTTAATGGCCAATCGGTACTATGGATCGATATTGATTCGAGACCAATAATGTCTCCCTCCGTAAAAGTCCATCCGGCTGTCGTCATATCCATTCTAATCGATAAAGATCAGTATCCGAGAGTTAGTTCTCTGAATACTCGGCGAAACCCCTCGAATGGCCATTAAATTTGCGCGGACGCACATACGGAGGAGGGGAACGATAGAAGAACCCGTGCTTTTATATGTGAAATGATAGGGTAAGAGACACTACAGGTTATGCCCAATGGGGGAGAGCATCAGATGCCACGCCCGTTAACTTATTTATTCATTTATTTATATTTATATGACTTGTAACAGTCTGGATTTGTCAGTTCATGTGGTCATAACCTTCGAGGTCTATCCACATTGGTTTGTAACACACAATGTAACAGCCGCGTAATTGAGTCGATCGGTCTGTGCGTCCTTCCGTGCATCCGTCCGACTATGCTGGTGCGGCAACTTGTTTCAAATCTTTCATGGTATCTGAAAAATGAAGATTTTTCAGCTTTATTGGCGGGTTGTATCGACTTCTAACCACTGCTACAAACCATTGATCGATCCACTATTGATTTATCGATTGCTTCCAGTTCGTCAATTTACTTGCCGATTTCGGCGGTCAACTCGGTCTGTGGTGCGGTATCTCATTCCTGACGTGCTGCGAGTTCGTCTTCCTGTTCCTGGAGACGACGTACATGAGCGCCGAGCACAACTGGGCACTGTACAAGAAGAAGAAGGCGGACAAGGAGAAGCAGAAGAAGATGCTGTTGTAGCCGGCTGACACGGTGTTCATCTACGAGTGCTGAATTTCATTTCTCTGATCACTATGAGATATTCTATTGTGAAATAAAGATCTCCAGTTTAGGCGCGACATATCTTGAAATATATAAATGCGTTATACATTGCAATGAATTTTGATTTTTGTTTTTAATTTTCATTTTTTACGCGCGCGCAACAGGTGGCACAAACGGCAGGTGCTGTCGATTACATGCGAAGAATTATCGATTAGAGGTACGACTACGTGGAACATGAAGATCGTTCATGTCTCTTGCGTCGATGAAAATAATGAAAACAGTTGCAAAAATCTTTGTGAAGAAAAAAAATCGAACTCCTCGATTGGCTTGCGTAAAAAGTCGATCTTTACCTATCCATTAACTAGCATCGGTCGATATTATCGATTTTTCCCAGAATCCAATTCTTGAGGTCACAGTGAATTCGGATTTTGGAAGGTTTTTAGAAAAAAGAAGTGCACACGCAAAACACCTTGTAGGTTTCACATGCAGGTGGAGGGCATGGCGCAATCCTAAAGAACTGGCCTAAGACTTTTGAAATCGAAACGAACTCTTCCAAAACAAAATGAGCCTCTTCTACATTAAACTAGAGACTCTGCAAAAAGGTTTGAATAATTTTTGTTTAAGAAAAATTTTAGTATGTTAAAATTTTGAAATTTTAGTATATTTTTATTGTAGACTAAGCTCATTTCGACTTGGCTGGGTTACCTTAGATTTCAAAAATCTTAGTGTAGCTTAGAAGGGTGTCCAATTCGATTTTTTTCTAAATTCACTCTACGTTTTAATTCACTTGCGGTATAAGTGAGCAAAATGTTTAATTTTATCAAATTTTTACTTTTTAAGGGAAAATAATGGTTTGAAGTTTATTTTGAAGGCCATGAAGACGGCCGAGTCTCAATTTTTGTTCAGTTGTTAGCAAAATACCTGAATGCATGGAGTTTCACACAGCTGAGTGACATTAAAAAAACCGTTGTGAAAGAACACACACATCCTAGCTTTGAAACTGCATGTAAGCAGCATTTACACTATCAATCAAGCAAAAATTGCGACGAGCTTTCCCAGCGCGTGGCGCGATCTTTTAATGCACTATATGATGACTGCCTTGCTTCCGTACGAAATTTAACTTATTATTTTTCTCGAGAAATAAAAATTTCACTCAATTATTAAATATTATTCATTCGGACAGCTGAACTAAAAAATAAATAAAAAAGTTCTGGATGATGGTTCGCTGATGATCGAACCCTATGAACAATGCAGAGCATTCTCAATGGCATCGTTTTCTTCACCCATGTGAAGGAACCTTTTTTCAAACCTTCTACACTTTGAGGTGAGAAATAATCATACTCTACAACTCTACAATAGCGCGCTAAGTGATGAGTCATACTGTCGATCAGCGGCGCCGTAGAAATTAGCGGGGGGAAATCGGGGGAGAATAAGGGGAAAATGGGGGGGGGGGGGATTACGACACGAAAATAGCGAAAAATATCCAAACGTTTCTCCCTGCCTGGGAACTTCGGCCCTGGGGTAATTGCGGTAGCTGAACACGAATCTGAGGTTCGTTTTCGAAGTACCGATCGCCACCAATCAATATTGCCCAAGTTGCAGGTCACGAAGGATAAGGATAAGGATAAAAGACGGCGTTACTCAATCCCTTCTGGGATGCGCCAGCGCATTCCACTTCCACGGGATATCGTGGAGGCCATCTGAATGCGTATTTGGCCATACAATGACTTGCGGTGGCCAGCCGATGAACAAGTCAGCGCTCTATCCTTCCCAGACAAGTCTGGTACCAATTCATCGACCCCGGAGGATGGAAGGCTTGGTTGGCCTGGGCGGGAAATCCGAACCTGGAACCTGGTATCGGGTGCACGCGACAGTCGCGCCTCCTCCGATTGCGCTAAACGCGCCCTCAGGTCACGAAAATAGCGAAAAATACCAAGACATCTCCTTCCTGCTCGAGAACCTCAGCCCTGGAGCAGTCGAGGTCACTAAACACGAATCTGAAGTTTGTTTTTGAAGTATCGATCACCATAGATCGATGTTGATCAACCTATCGAATTTTTGTGGATGTCGTCCAAGCAGCCCGAAACTTTACCCCTGGGGGTAGTCGAGGTCGCTGAAAACGAATCTGAAGTTCGTTTGTGAAGTATCGATTGCCATAGATCGATATTGATCAAGCTATCGATTTTTTGTGGATGTCGTTAGGCGGTCCGAAACTTTACCCCTGGGGTATGTAGTCGAGGTCGTCGTCCAAAGTGCCTGTAGACTCAGAAGGCGTGCCGAAGGCGTCGTCCGCTAAGGGTGGATCATTGAGGGGACCAGTACCAGTAATGGGGACCGTTTCAGTAGGGGAGGACCAGTAGTGAGGAACCAATAGATGGCCCTATCGTACTATACACTGTACGTACTGCGAGCCTTTTGTACTCCTAGGTAGGAAAGAAAGCTGTACAAGTACAGCAGCCGCTGAATGTGATTGACCTTAGCTTAGTGATACTGCAACGAAGCGCGCAAGTGCGATGAACGTCGACGGACGGAGCACTTGTGTACAGTATGTTAATAACTTAGAAAAAACGACAAAAGTTGAAGATCGCAATCGACGCCTTCTAAACAAGGCTAGGGTGGATTTCAATACCTCGATCAAACCCATGCATCTACGATAAAGGATAAAGGACGGCACTACTCAATCCCTTTTGGGATGCGCCACGAATTCTACTTCTCCGGGATGTCGTGGAGGTGATTTAAATCCGCGTTTGGCCCGTAGAATGAATTGCGATGGCCAGCTAATGAACGAGTCAGCGCTTTATCCTTCCCCGACAATTCTGGTACCAATTTACCAGTCCGGACGAATGCAAGGCTTGGTGGGCCTGGGCGGGAAATCCGAACCAGGAACCTGGTATCGGGTGCATATGACAGCCGACACATTTTCCGACTGCGCTACACACGTCCGCCTCTACCATAGTCTACCGAAAACGGGCAACATTTCAACAACGTATCGCATATTAGCCCCATCCACTCCTGGTCCTCTTGCTAGTGAAATTTTGGCGAAATATGTGACAATGACCTGCTACCCTTACTCATCTATATCTACCGTAGCCTACCGTATTCGACGAAAATTTCAAAAATGGGTGTTGTGTTCGTGATCTCCGGCACTATTGTACTTTCACAACTCCAAGGCTCGAGGAGAGGTCGAAAAGAAAATTTTCGCCCAAACTTCGGCTAGGGGGGTTGTTTGGGGTGCTGATCACGAATCTAACATCCGTTTTTCGTTTTACGCTAGAGTACGGTAGGTTTCGGGTAAAGAATTCTTCAGGACAGGTTGCTGGTGGTAGCCTGAATATATGAAGAAGTATTTCACGTTTGCACAGCAGTTGTGGTGGCATCTGTCTTCCATGATGCTTAGATTGCTATCTCTCAATCAACCTCTGCCTATCGAAGAGTTTCCCGCAAAAATGGTTTCTCGATGATTTGCGAATTTTCAGGCGATCGCTGCGGGACCGCTTGTATGCTGTGCTCACCCGTAGCAACATGGGTGTGTAGCTATACAAACGATTCGTATGCGGCGGCGCGGCGACAGAGGCCGCTCAGCGCGACGTCCACGCCGGCCGATGCGTTGACCTCGTCGCGCGGGCGGGGACCGCCGCCGTGACGCGACGAATGCCAATTATCGCTCAGGAGGCCTATTCTGCTGCGGTTTTATCCAACTGCAGGGTGTCTCAAAAAATGTATGCACTGTTTGAAGGTGATAACTTTGCTCACAGTAGAGGTACTGAAGAAGTTAAGAGCTCATATGAAAGCTTAAGAAAATGGAAATTTTCTGACATATGAGTGGTATGGATTGCGTCATGCACTCGTCTGAAATTTTGCGTTTTACCTTGATTGATTGTGCTTCGCTTGAATACTTGCTATAATTTCTTCGCAAAGTGAAGTATCGATTGATTTGTGCTTCTTTTAAGGTTTAAAGCTCAAAAACACTCTTCTGATTGCGAAAAATGCAGAGTATCTTAAAAATGCAAGTACTGTTTGAAAGGTTCTAAAATTGCTGCTGGTGAAGCTTTTGGAAGATGTTTGAGAATCATATGAAAACAAAGATTAACGAGATTTCTGTAGTCAAGATCGCGCCATGCCCCCGCCCTAAATCTTGCATTTCAGACTCGATCGATTGTGCATGGGTGAATGCTTGTTACGTTTAGAACTTGACAATTATGTGAAAGACAAGTGACATGCGAGATTGCTAATTGCACAAAATGTGAGCAAGAGCCCCATTTTCCAAGGCGGATTCTGTGGGCTGATGAAGCAACATTCAAGCTGAATGGAGAGGTTAATCGCCATAATTGCAGCTCCTGAGCAACGGAAAACGTTAAAAGAAGCACAACACAGGTTAATCTGGGCAAGTAATAACAGGAGAAAACAAAGTAACAAGCAACAACCGCATGGAGCAATTCATACCACTTATATGTTTAAAAAATTCCATTTTCTTAAGCTTTCATATAAGCCCTTAACTTTTTCAGTACATTTACTGCGAGCAAAATTATCACCTTTCAAACAGTGTATACATTTTTTGAGACACCCTGTATTCTAGAATTCGAGGAAAGCTGAAGAAATTTATGAAACTGTCATAACCAGTAAGGCTACCATGACAGAAACGTAGAAGTCGAATGTCGCTATGACCGTGGTTTGTTTAGAGAATTTGCGAAGCAATGGAGATTGCCTTGTGCTTGAGGTCGCAATCTCGGAATATCAACTTCCCCTCATTAAACTTGCAAGGACATCTACGGGTCACCGATCCAATACCTGCAAGGAACAACGACAAAGAGACGAAATCTATGGCGGCAGCTTTAAACACCGCAGAAGGCAGTATCTGAGACGTCAATGAACTAGAAATTAGGAGCGTGACGAGAGATGTTACCTACTACGATCGGACAGACACATAAATGCAAAAAGTGTTGACTGATCAGGCTCACTTGCTGCCCTAACACAATTTGATGTGCGAACATACATCAAAGCGCCACCCGGATGCCGACTGCCTGAGGTAAGTACTAGCCAGCTCATAGTTTCACTATAAATACTCGAGGTAACGGCGGCACTTTTATATGCCTTGTTGTATCCTACTATATATAAAAGAGTAGTGTGTGTGTTTCTGTCCTTACGTCCGTCCGTCCGTCCGTCACAACTGGAGTGGGGGCACGGCGTATTGGCGATTCTCAGAGATTGATGGCAATCGAAGCCGGCCAGAAACTCCATCCCTCGGGTAATCGAGGTCGCTAAACACGAATCTGGAGTTCGTTTTTGAAGTATCGATCGCCATCAATCGATACTGATCAAATTGTAGAATTTTATGGATGTTGTTCAAGCGGTTCGAAACTTTAGCCTTGATTTTATGACCACTTCCAACATCCTTTCACATGTTATATTGATTCCCCCTGTTAAAAACCTCGTTTGCGACCTTGTCATTAACAAGAGACCGTCGGCTATTTAGCGCGCAATGGAGGGTCCAAAAGGTCAATTAGTGCCTAGCATCGGCATACATTAGTCGATTTCCTCCGGCAATGCAAAAAAAGGAGTGGCGCAAATAGGGTCCGGGTGGGGGGGGGGTCACCCGTTACTCAGTGGTGTACGCCTTGGTAAGAAGGCATATATAGTACAGTTACTTCATAAATGACCTACCTCAATTCACTGTAGGGGTAGAAACACACTATTGCTGCAAAAAGTTCCGGTTTCAAAAAGCAAATAGGGCTGTAATACATGGTAACACCCCCAGACCCTATTTGCGCCAAAAGAGTAAGTGGACTTACCAAAATGGTAAGAATTATATATTTCCCAGCCGTAAGAGCGAAAAAATCCAACATTTTTGAATGCTATGAAATATTCAGAGAATCATCATTTCATTACAACGGGGCGAGGGTATTAAAAATCTTGTAGAGCCTATAAATACAAACATTCATCGACTACCCTCCAGCGACCTCGACTAGCCCCAGGGCTGAAGTTTCTAGCCGCTGTCGATCACCATCAATCGTTAACTACCGCCAATACACCGTGCCCCCACTGCAGTTGTGACGGATGGAAACACACACTACACTTTTATATATAGTAGGATCAACAAATTGATCAATACCGGTTGACGGCAATCGATACTCCAAAAAAGAACTTCAGATTCGTGTTCAGCGACCTCGACTACCCCAGGGCTGAAGTTTCGGACAGCTTGAACGACATCCATAAAAAACCAACAATTTGATCAATATCGATTGATGGCGATCGATACTTCAAAAACGAATTCCAGATTCGTGTTCAGCGACCTCGATAACCCCCAGGGCTGAAGTTCCTAGCCGCTGTCGATCACCATCAATCGTTAAGTACCGCCAATACACCGTGCTCCCACTGCAGTTGTGGCGGACGGATGGAAACACACCCTACACTTCTTATATGTAGTACTAAACCTACCTTCAACGTCATACAGCACCCCTACACCAACATTGGACCTCGTCGCGTCTGCCGCGCTCGACATGGCCTGGCGGCCGACCCTCTGACAGCTGCCGCGCCCGCTGCCGCGCTGGCTGACCTCATGCCGCAGACGCGACAATAAATCGTTTGTATAGCTACCCCCCCCCCCCCCCCCCGT
This sequence comes from Heligmosomoides polygyrus bakeri, assembly GCA_947359475.1. Taxonomy (NCBI): domain Eukaryota; kingdom Metazoa; phylum Nematoda; class Chromadorea; order Rhabditida; family Heligmosomidae; genus Heligmosomoides; species Heligmosomoides polygyrus. The sequence goes on from OX375866.1 coordinate 108,195,344, forward strand.
AGCAACATAGATAACCCCTATAGCCGAAGTTTCGGCGAAATCGGTGACCATGACCTTAATCACCCATACCTACCGTAACCTACCGCACTTCAGCGTAAAACGAAAAACGGGTGTTAGATTCGTGACCAGCACCCCAAATAACCCCCTGGGTGAAGTTTGGGCGAAATCGGTGATCATGACCTTGGCAGCCTTAATCACCCGTACCTACCGTAACCTACCGTACTCCAGCGTAAAACGAAAAACGGATGTCAGATTCGTGATCAGCACAAATATCCCCCCCTAGAAGAAGTTTGGGCGAAAAAATTTTTCCGACCTCTTCTCGACCCGTGGAGTTGTGAAAGTACAATAGTGCCTGATCTCCAATCCCCAAGTGATCCCTCTAGGCGATGCTTGGGCAAAATTGTACTGCAAACGACCTAGTATTGCCCTAATACTCGCGAGTTCGAGTCGGCGCTGTCAATTCTGGTGGTTCGGTCGCAGTTGCACAGAATGCGCACGGGCCGACGACATCGAAAAAAATTCGGTCGAAGCTCCGACGCTGTTTTTATTTATTTATTCCTCCTTCGTGGTTTGGTACGACTTGCGATATTCGACGTTTTAAAGCAATGCACTTTGGCGTGTACTCTGCACGATTGCAATCAACGAGATTTGATTGACGCCGTGAGCGCTCGTTGGCAGCATATTTATTGCATGTTTATTGACGTTTTTACAGCCACTTATTGTCGGATCGATTGACTACTAGTACGTCGGGATCTTTTTTTTTGTCCCGATGGCCAAAGGCCTCCTCGTCTGGTGCATCGGTCGGCCGGTCGTGATTATCGACCGGTGGCCTCGTGGTGCCGTCGTCCGTGGTCGCCGCACGTCTCTCTTCTACTCGAGTATTCGAGGAATTCGCGTCGTTTGTTTGGCCAACTCGACAGAGTGCACGTTATTATTCCTTGGGGATGTGGAGGACACGCGAGAGGTTCCTCACGTGGGAGCTGTCGTCATCCACAGCGTCCCTGCTTCTGTGTTTACTCTCGTTTTAGCCGCCAATGGCACTGCCTTCAGGGTCAAGACCCGGTTTTTCTTTTGTTTTATTGGATTGTAGACCATAAATATTCACTTTTCCTAGGTAAACAGCGTTTAATCTATCGGTCCTCCACTGGAATATTCGGATCTATTCGAGTCGGGGTGGGTAGCACTTAACTAAAAAATATGCTGCAAGTTGACTTGGGATTCAGCGCTTCTAGGGGACAAAATAAGACCTAAGCTGGGAAAATTCACAGAAAAAAATTACATTCGGCTTCATCGTGGTTGTAAGCTATGTGCCCACACTCGCCGATACACTTACAACCGGAAAAAAACCCGTCCGAGTTGTCCAGTGTGCAACGCCCACAGCCGCGCGATTCAAACCTGGTTTTTACCAACCATGGAACGCCCTTATTACAGGCTCTATACGATGGAGCTAGGGATGAAGGACATCAGCGACGCTACGACGCTCTATGAGATTTTCTACCCATCAGAAGCCCCCCCCCCCCCCCCCCCCCTCGTCCCTGCTTGCGCCGGAGAAGCATGCAAGCAAATATCACTAGCTGGAGCGACTGATTAGCAGAGTGATAGGTAACTCGATCTCGTAACGATTTCCCTGAATTTCACTCCGAAACTACGGTGGACAACTCATCGTCAGACGGGTTTTTTCCGGTTGTAAGTTTATCAAACATTTGTGCCCACTCCCTTCCTTACTATGATAGATCCTGGTTAAAACATGTCAGGCGGTGGTCAGCTGTGTCTGAATGCGTTTTTCCCGTCGAGACGTCTTTACAACTGCGTGGTTTGTTTGTTTGTTCGTTTGTTTATTTATTGTTTTTTTTTGTCCTATGTTGTCCTCTTGAAGCGCTTCCGTGAATCTGAAGTCAATTGGTTGCACAATTTTTAGTTGCGTGCCCCACCCCCTCCGACTAGGATAGATCCGAATATTCCCTCTAGGGTAGAACCTGCGACTAAACCTACCGAAATTGCGGGAATTTGCCAAGCAGTACCTTCCTTCCTCGCTCATATTTGGCTTGTTTTCGCCGGAATTTGCAAGTGTCCCATTATTCCGTCATTTGGCACTATTGTACTTTACGGACTCCAGAGGACGAGGAGAGGTCGAAAAAATTTTTTTCGCCCAAACCTCATCCAGGGGGGTTATTTGGGGTGCTGATCACGAATCTGACATCCGTTTTTGAAATTTCGGCCGATTACGGTAGATTACGGTAGGTACCGGTGACTAAGGCTGTCGAGGTCATAATCACCGATTTCGCCCAAACTTCGCCTATGGGGGTTATTCGGGGTGCTGATCAAAATCTGACATCCGTTATTCGTTTTACGCTGGAGTTTGGGCGCAATCGGTGACCATTACCTTACTCACCGGTACCCACCGTAACCTACCGTACTCCAGCGTAAAACGAAAAACGGATGTCAGATTCGTGATCAGCATCCCAAATAACCGCCCTGGACGAGGTTTGGGCGAAAAAATTTTTTCGACCCCTCCTCGTCCTCTGGAGTCCCGAAAGTACAATAGTGCCCGTCATTTTTCTACTATCTGAAGGCTGAAGATTCTCGTTGCCGGTGTTCATTTTCGTCGTTTAGACGTGCGCATGGGATTCTTGTCTCTTTAGCTTCCCTGCTGGTACCGCATTTTGTTCACATTTTAGCGCTTTCTTTTTCTAGGAAGAACAAGGGCGTTATAGCTTCCATTAAGGGCTTTCATTAAAACAGGACTATAAACGGCGGATATCAGGACCGGCTCACCATAACCTTACGCGTCGGGTGAAACGTTCATTGTGCAATCGCAGAACAAGGCTAGGGAAGGGACTCCATGGTGTGCCATACAAGCTGCTCGTATGGAGACTGCTTTCTTCGCTCAGGGGGAGTTTGCGGCTGGGTTCTGCGCTCTTCGAGCGCAGAGCCAGGTTAGGGAAGGGACTCCAGGGTGTGTGCCATACAAGCTGCTCGTATGGAGACTGCTTTTTTCGCTCAGGGGGAGTTCGCGGCTGGATTCTGCGCTCTTCGAGCGCAGAGCCAAGCTAGGGAAGGGATTCCAGGGTCTGTGCCATACAAGCTGCTCGTATGGAGACTGCTTTCTTCGCTCAGGGGGAGTTCGCGGCTGGATTCTGCGCTCTTCGAGCGAAGCGCATACGGCTGAAACAATGCGCAAAAAACGCGCAACGTCGTGTAGACGTCGATACCTCCCAGATCTCAGATACTCAGCTGTAGGGTAAGAGCGCCGCGGCGCTCGAGAACCGAACCCCCGACATTCCTCGCATGAAGTAAGCCCTCTACCTACCTCACCACGATCCACTTGCACATGGTGCCATCGCAGGAGCACAAGACATTGATCGGACGTCGCAGCGTGGACGCAGACGCGCGATCTCTGAGCTAGGAGGGCGCAGACAGCAAAGTCTCGGCGCGACCCGCACTGCGGTTACGGTGAGCCGGTCAAGATATCCGCCGTTTATAATTGTCTTTCAATAAATAGCTCCGAGTAGCACAGTTATCAGCGCCCTCATGTTCTTTTGGTGTATTCGAAATCAGTGCATTGGCCCACCTAATTTTCGACGGATCTTCCTAAACAACTCTATCTTTGTATCGAGTATTGATAGTGGATTTAGGCTCTAAGTTCAATATCTTCTCCCGAATTTAATTGGTGTTGTTCAATGCCCAATATCTCCCTAGTTGGGAGGGGAGGGGGTCTGGATTTGGTGCAGTTTTGCGTAAAATCGCACAGTAAGTTTAAGACGCTTTAAGATATAGACGCTTGGTTCTTTACCTATCCTATGACTCGATTGGAAGCGCTCGAGGAAAAATCTTTCGGATTCATCCTTCACAGACATCTGGATTACCTGAACGCTTTACTTCATCACTTTGTTTCCATTTTATTGCTCATTTGTATTTCTTTTTTCGCCGCTATACACGTGCGGATGATGCCTTGTGTAAAGCGTTCGGGGCCGACTGACTGTGCCTGTGTTACAAAGTGACGCCCCCCCCCCCCCCCCCCCATTCGCTTTTGTTGTTGTACCGCACGTGGTCGAAAACGCCTGCTCCGATGTCTTATAGTTCGGGTTTCATTCTCCAGCACTCCGCTACTGCGGAGCGTGCGCACCCTGGAGGCGCCACATGACGTCGTTCGCCAAGTTCTGCTTATGTCATTGACATGACAAAACGGGTTAAGATTGAAGACGCTACATGGCGTCTGCAGCGCTCCTCCCAACTAGGAATGTGCCGAACTGTTGAGAAGCCAGGTTTTTCACGTTTTCTTCGTAAAAGTCTCCCTAATTGCTCACCCCTTCGGCGTATCGACCTTTGCGGCACAGTTTCTGTCGCTATAAATCGCCGATTACCCGGCTACATGTCTGTTTGCCCTAAGGATAGAGCACGTGTCAGTCTGATTAGTGTCGCGTCGTCGATGTACGTTGGCCCTGATGGGTATACGACGTCACACTCGGTCGGTTACAGGTAGGAGCCTCATTCTTCTCTCCGAACACCTCTCGAAGTGCTTTTGTTCGGCGCCGGAGTGACGTTATTGTTTTTGATCGCATGCGACAGCGATCGGAGGAGGTTGGCTGGCGCCGAGAAACGTCATTTACAACGTTTCCAGTCGTCCCATGTGCTGGTTAGGTGTCGTGTTCTCCCTCTGTAGCTACTGGAGTGGAAAATTCCGACTTTAGTCTCTATGTATCGTAAAATACGCCGTGAATCCTGTTTCTTTTTGATGTAGAGAACGCCCTTTGAATGGTAATTCGACCTAGATCCTATGATACTGAGGACTATGTTGTGAATTCTTTAACTTTCTAGGGACGGCAGACGTCGTCCTCTCCGTGACGGTGACAAAATTCGTCTTCTTCGTTGCAGACGACGTCGTAGTTGGGGTGGACCAGTGTTAAAGTGTGCAATAGTAAGTAAATCTAGGACTATGCCTACCCTCCCCCAATTAGGATACTGCCGCCTATGGTTAAGTGTCTTGAAGAAGCTATTAGAATCAGCTAACGAAGGAATTCAATATAGCCTGAAACGCTTGTTACTGCTTGCAGATAAGCCTACTAATGATGCCGTCGCCTCTCTCGGTACTTATCGGTTTTTTGCCCGGTCTCACTGCGCGATATCTCGAAGACCCAGCAGAGTCAAAGCGCAAGTAGACGTGATACTAGTCGTCAATGTGGCCTACATGGGAGACGGACACGCCACAATCAGATCGTATCGAACGGGCGTGCCATACGGAGGGCTCATTTACGGTCAGTGTCATGATTGGCTGGCCTGTAGGCGACATTAACGACTAAGGTCTCTGTTATACTCCCGCGGGAGCATCCGCGGAACGTCCGCGGACCAAGGGTGCACTGCTGACCGCAGGCGTGACGGGGCGCAGCGATTGGCCGGCTCGGGGACCCCGGCGCGATTTCCGACCTTCCGCGGATGCTGCCGCGGGAGTATAACATAGGCCTAATACGGCTGATATAAATGGTAGCCGGTGGTACGTAGTGAATAGGTGGCTGGCGCAGTCAGAGTTGTGACTGGCTAGCGCCTCCCTTATCGCGCCCTAGCCCTCGTCAGGGCAATAGCCCGATATGTACCTTTTTCTCCAAAATTTCTGTATTTTTGAGCGGTTTATTCGAATATTTGCGTTTCGTTGCCGTCTACGTCATTGTTTTACTAGCGCTCAACCTATACCACAGCAGTTTTGTTCGAATTTTTCGATAATTTTCTGCGATGAAAAAGGAAAAGGATGTTAAGATGGAAAAAAAGTGGTTAATAAACACGAAAAAATAGAAGAAGACATTGACAAACGCGATAAAAATGAAGGAAATATTTGAAAAAATGTGAAAGTCAAGGGCGAAACAGTTTACAAATGCAAAAAAGCACAGAGTTTGCCATAGCACCACAAAAACGCGAAGAAAACAAAAAAATAAACAACGAAATAAATAAATAAGGACCTGTTCATGGTCCATGACAGGCGAGAACGACCGAGTCCCCATGCAAAGTATATGAATTGATTGATTCGGAATGATCGTGCGGCGGAGATCAATATGTATGGTTTGCCAAGTTGAATAGTTGGTCCTGTTACAAGCCAACGACTAATGATTTCGGCCTCCATTAGCTGGAATCGCCGGAAAGCCCCGCGATCCTACAGCGATCTTTGGGGCTAACAGCTCGTCGCTACGTTTTCGAAGACATAGTCGCGAATTCGTCTATCAGGCGACGCGACGCCACTGAGAAGATTACGCAATACTGCACCGAATTACTCTGGTCCCACCCAACTAGGAAATCGCTAAGCCACCGATATTGCTTAGAAATCAGCCGGCGTTGAGAATTCAAGTGATCAGCAGGAAATAGCTGAGCTCTTTTTGAATCAAATGCCGTTTCAACACGCTGTGACTCAGCGATGGGTCACGCTGTTTAGGTTTGCTGTCCAACATAACAATGAACTCTCAAAATTTTTGGGCAGAAAAAGCTCCAATTCTACTGCGTTCTCGATCCAGCTCTCCTCCAACTTCAGGATCTTCAAGGAAACCCTTTGTAAATGAAACGAAGAGTGCACTCTGGTGTTCATCAATGGGAATCTGGTTTCGAACGAAAAAAGCAGCATGTCGAGTCGATCTGCTCCCATTCACCTTCGTTCTGCGCCCAACACTCTCAGATGCTCTTTAGAGTGCATTCTTCATTGTGAATGGGCTCATGAGTCACCTTTTGAGCGTCAGTGAGCGTCACAGACGATCAGTCACGTTCCTAGTTGGGTGGGACCGGTCTCATGGTGTGCAATATTCCGTGTACCTCTTGTGCTGTCCGTAGTTTTACGCAATATTACACATGATTATATTTATCACGCTGTCTCATATGACGTTTGACGTATAAACCAGGTCTTCTGAGTGGGCTCAGGGAGTCTAAGGTGGGAGAAAAGTCATCCACCATGCGCTCAGGCCCATTATCCGGTACTGCTGGGGAAATAGCCCTGGGCGTGTGGAAGCCTTGGCTGTAAATCAGATACCTGCTAATCACAGGACTCGCACGGGAATCTTTCCTTCCGAGTTTTCCAAGCCCGATGTGTTAAATAGTGCCTTCTGCGAAAAGATGCAGAAACGTGGCACCAACATATGGCTTTTTAGAGCTGCCCTAGTTGAGGAGGGGGGGGGGGGGCACGATGTATGTCTACGATATCGGGGTGCTTTTGCCTAGTATTGATAGGCATGCCATTCATACGAAGCATTGGTCTTACTTACAACTAATCCTCTACTGCCGTTCGAATTGCGGGTTGATGTGCAGGTTTGCGGGATACCGTAGCATTTGATTGCTGCCGTTGCGTCGTGGATCGCGTCGGCGTTCACGTGGACATTCGATCGATGCGTGATCCCCATTGAGCGACGAGAGCGGTTATAGTACGAGCAGCTTGGATGGCCCACACCCCAGAGTCCCTTCCCTAGCCTGGTCTGCATCGCCAGGATGGGTCTTATCCTTCCTAGAGGTGTCTGTAGGTTTACGCACTCAATGAGAAAACGACCTTCGATGGGTGATGTGCAGGTTTGGGGATACAGTAGCAAGCGCGGGAACATTCAAACTGCAGTAGGGGATTAGTTATAATTGCTATCCGAGGCGTAATCAATATCATTCATAGTGAGCAAAAACAGGCTCATAAGAAACTTACGCAATGGTTACGCATGTAAGGGCCTGTTCATACTTCGCGACAAGAGCGACAAAAGCGACAAGAGCGACAAGAGCGACTGGAGCATCGGATGTAGTGTGGTGTACGTAAATAATTACGCATTTCACACTACATTCGTCGCGGACGGAGTGTGGAGTACGTAATTATTTACGTACACCACACTATACCCGTCGCCCCAGTCGCTCTTGTCGCTCTTGTCGCTTTTGTCGCTCCAGTCGCTCTTGTCGCTTTTGTCGCTCTTGTCGCGAAGTGTGAACAGGCCCTAATATCGTCAGATGTGAGGTTTGGTGTGTAGATACAAACCTTTTCTTATGATCAAACGCGCTCCAACCGAACTCTATAACACTTTGCCAGGTTTAAGCTTGTCTGGTTCGCAACTGCACAACGAACCTCACATCTGACGACAAGAACTTGTCTGGTTCGCAACTGCACAATGAATCTCATAAATGAATCATGAACTTCCTGACGACATGAGCTAGGTAGTCATCTATTCGGGTTCACTAGGGCTAGATTTATACTTCAGTCGCCGTGTGGCGTAGCATAGTAATAGCTTCTGATATCGATTGCGCGGACAATCGATATTGGTAGTTTCCATAGCATCGCGCTGTGCTGCTGCTGTCGCAGTATAAGTCTAGGTAACTTCGGTAAGACTGGGTTTATTCTTTACTCACAAGGCGTCGCGACGTTATGGAGCTTTCAATATCGATTAGACCGCGCGAACAATCGATATTCGAAACTTTCACTGGCCGCGACGCCCGGCGACTGATATATAACCGTGCCTTATATGTTTGTTTTAGTTATGTGGTACATACCAGTCGTTGGTTACTCAAGGTGACCACATAGACTGATGCGGTCCACATTCTAAACAAGCACGTGACACGTCAAATCCTACGTTGCCATGTCGCAGGCATTTACTATGCAACTACTTGTTGCTTTGTTTGACTGAGCTTCACACGAGGTTTTACAGATCTTTATTGGCTAACGTTTCGGCGGTATCGCCTTCTTCAGAGCCTGAAAGGAAGGATCAAGTCAAGATGTGGCTACCGCGTCAGACGTTGCCTCAACCTTAGAAATTCAAGACCATCTTTCGATCACGTAGTCAATAGAGAGATCGAGACCCTTACCTTACAGGAAGCCAGACGGGCCAATCGGTCGGTAGCAGGGCCGTTTTCGAGACCTGTGTCGAAAGATGGTCTTGAATTTCTAAGGTTGAGGCAACGTCTGACGCGGTAGCCACATCTTGACTTGATCCTTCCTTTCAGGCTCTGAAGAAGGTGATACCGCCGAAATGTTAGCCAATAAAGATCTGTAAAACCTCGTGTGGAGCTCAGTCAAACAACGCAACAAGATCTACGATGCCGAGGTTCATAGAGAGTCGTACATGGCGACTTCTATGCAACTACTACTCTGTCTTTGCTACCGCATTCGTATGTGTTATTGAGATCGCATAGATTTTAAAGGCAAATAAACACAACAAACTAGACATAAGGATGGTCCCCTAAATTTTAAATGCGCCTTTTTGTCTATTTCGCCGATAAATGTCATTGAAGGTTTTTTAAATGTAGAGAGCGGTTTTAAGTGATGAAGCGGCTAAGTGCCGCATAGTCATAACAGGATCGTCTTAGCAATGGCGCAGCCTTTTCTCATTAGAGCGCGTTATCTAGCCACGGCTTGCCGCTTATCGAGGAAAGGGTTCAGTTTTTCACGATTATCCTATCTTAGTTCTTCCTTCCGTTGGCGGCAGAAAAACGCGCTGCACTGAGGAAATATGCTCCGCGGCGAAAAACGCGCTCCATTGAGGAAATCTGCTCCACCTAAGGTCCAGTTCTGTCAAGGCGATGCGTAGCAGTGCGTATAATCCGACTTAATTGCGCGGTTGAGGGCATTTCAATGCGCTCGCCGACTTCCCACACACCAAATGAGTGGGAAGAGTGACGGCTCGACGGCCGACACGGCGAATTACCGAGTCGATCGGATGCGGTGTCGTGCACTTTGGGGAGCTGTCTAGGGGTTTTTTGCGGTGTCTCGTAGGCGCGGCGAGGCGTCTTAGAGTTTCTTGGCGTTGAATACGATTTGTTGGGTGCGTCCGGGAAGTTCTGATTTCCGCTTACCTTTAAGATATTGGATTAGGTACCACTCGTTCTTGCAGTATGCCAAAGTAGCCCAGCACGTCTGCCTTCTCAGAACTGTTCCCATTCTGCTGTCGTGCCGTTTTTGAATAGAATGAAGACCAGGAATTCTATTGGGTCTTCTATTTCCAATGTTATTGGCGTTTAACGATCCTGTTTGATCGCATAATGTGACGGTAAGGCCCCAGTACTATTATTGCGCCGGTTTTTTCAGTGAACAATCTAATTGTCGAGGCGAACTGGATTTGTGGCAAGTGAACATTGCATTGTCATGTTGTTGTTCCGAGCATTGAGTTACTGCTGTTAGTTGGTATCGTGCGTGTGCGATCCTAAAACGCTAGGCTGTGGTGGACGAGTTATCCGACTCACTCCTAGGACAACTCGTCCAGGTACTTGTGCAAGCGAATGAAGCTGTTCTGTTAACTGGAGCGTAGGTAGGTTACTTATAGGCTTTCGTTCTGGTATCGAGGCTGTAGAGTTGCGCAGCGCCTTAAAGATAATCTTAGGGATCAGCTAGAGTTACCATTAATAGATGGTGTATGGCCTGGTAGCTTGATGGAAAGCCTGTAAGTTTCCAAAGAACAGTTGGATTGACTCGGGATTTGGCTTGGTGGACGAGTTTTCCTATCTACGCCCGTTGCAACTCGGCCAGTTGCTTGAAGAAGTGAGCGCCGAGCGTCTATTAGTAGGCTGGTAACGGACGTTCGCCATTGTATTGAGCTTGTAGACGCGTTAAGTGCTCAGACGAATACACAAGGGAACGAGTTCTCTGGGTCACGACAGCAACAACTTTCGGAGCATTGGATAGAGGGGTGTATCGTCGTCCCGCTATTTAAAGTCAATCTTCTTAGCCCTAGTTTATACTTGCGCCGCCACGCGGCGCGGCATAATGAATATAATGAATGCCATAGATATCGATTTATCGCGCCATGCGGTCGATACCTATCCTGACCACGATGCCGCGCCGCGCAGCGACGCAGGTATAAACTAGGGCTTAGGCCTATGTTATACTTTGGCGACGCTGTTGTCGGCAACGTTGGCGACAGTGTTGCGCGGGCTGCCACGCACTGCGTTCACCCACTCGACACTGTCGCCGACGTCGTCGACAACAGCGTCGCCGAAGTATAACATAGGCCTTAGACGAGGTGCAGTTTCAGTCGTAGTATCATTCCCTTGTAGGGCCCTGCAGCGATTGCTTTTAGTGGACGAGTTATCCTGGTCACGCCCATGGCAACTCGTCCGCACTGTTGGAAATGTGCAGTTTTTGAAATAGAGCAAGGATCAGGAGCTTCATTGAGTTTATTTTACAGGTTGCATTGTCGTGTTGTTGGAGCTACTGCTGTTAGGTGGTGTACAGGATATCACAGTGTTATCGAGATCATGAGGATCTAAAACGCTCGTTTTTGGTGGACGTGTTTACCGGGTTACGCCTATGACAGCTCGTCCATCCACTTAAAAGCCAACAAAGTGGTGCAGTTGAGGTTGCTTGTAGGCCTAGTTCTGATATCGAGTCTGTAGACTTGTATAGTCTTTGAATGATTACTTTCATGGAATAAGCTATCTAAGCCACGCCCACGACGACTCGTCCGGAAGATTAGATGAAAGCGTGAGGCGATCTCCCGCTGTTCAGAATCAGTGTTCCTAAACTGCGTACAGTTCCCTGTCGTAGTATCCAGCCTTTGTAGGGTCCTGTAGAGATTTCTATTGTTTTTCGAAGACTAGCTTTTCTGATCACGCCCACAACAAATCGTCCGGAGGATTAAATGAGGGTGTTGGGCGATCTTCCGCTTTTTAAGATGTGTTCTCAGAAGACGTACGGTTCCTTGTCGCAGTATCCGGTCTGTGGGTTTCGTAGAGATTTCTATTGTCTTTGGTGGACGAGTTTTTTGGCTTTGACGCCCACGACAACTCGTCCAAAGCCTTCTACAGAGGGCTCTGGCGTCATCCCGCTACATTTCCCTGTTAGCATCCAGCCTATGTAGGGTCCTCTAGCGATTTCGATTGCCTTTGGGTGGCGGAGTTTTCTGGCCACGTCCACGACAACTCCTCCGGAGCCTTTGATAGAGGAGTGTGGCGTCATCCCGCTATTCAGAATCAGCTCTTAGACAACGTACATTGCTCTGTCGTAGTATCCAGCCTCTGTAGGGTCCTCTAGCGATTTCGATTGCCTTTGGGTGGACGAGTTTTCTAGGCCACGCCCGTGACAACTCGTCTGGAGGATTAGTTGTGGGCATAGGGCGATCTCTTGCTGTTTAAAACCAGTGTTTTTAGTTGACGTGCAGTTCCCTGTCGTAGTCTTCAGTCTGTAGGGTCATCCAGTGATTACCTTTGGTGGAATTTTGCTGGCCATGCCCACGACAACTCGTCCAGGGGGTCAGTTGAGGGCGTGGGAGGATCTCTCGCTGTTTAAAATCAGTGTTCTTGGACCACGTACGGCACCTTGTCACACGCTCTACAGTCTAGAGGCGAATGCCTTTGGTGGACGAGTTTTTCTGGCCACGCCCATGACAACTCGTCCAGACCGCTGGGAATGGGCGGAGCGTGGTTTTTGGAATAGAATGAAGAGCAGAAGGTTTATTGGATCTGTTTACTATGGTACCAGGGTTCTAACGATCTCGTTTCGTCACATTAAATGACGATTTGACTACAGTACCATTGACGCGCCGCTTTTTTTTTCTCTCCACTGAACAACCTAATTATCGAGGCGAATTGGATTTGTGCCTGGTGCAGATGGCCGAACCGGACGAGGCCGCTGCTAAGTCCGGTCATCCTGTCCACGGTGTATTTATGAACCGTAGAATGACTGCTATTTATCCTATCGGGTTTCGAACGGCTGCTTTCTGTCGTTATCACAGCTCGTCGTAGTCTTATCGCCCTGTTGTCGAGGCTTATTATACTCTACGACGTGTGAGGGTGCTTAGAGCGTCAATGATTGTTTATTTAGAAGCTCTTCTCCACTATCGTTTGCACGTTTGCTCGACAAATAATCAGCCCTTTATGGTCATTGAACTGGGGAATTTCTTCTAAGTTAGCGGCCAAAACAGGTCTCACAATCAGCGGTGTCACGTCGAATTCACAGCGGAGCAGCTCTGCTAATTCGATCATTGTCCACTCGTACCGCTCTCAAGTGGCGTGTATTCTCGGTCACATGGGCGTGGGTTGACCCTGGGTGTCGGATGTCAGTCCACCAGGCCTCCTCCTCCTCCGGTCTGTGGCGTCAGAAATGTCAGTGACACCGCAGAGGTCGATCAGTGGCGATGATTTCGATGCCGGTGGATGACGGGGCTCAGCACCGTCATCCATCGGCATCGAAATCATCGACACTGAGTGACTGGTCTCGGTGTCAAGGTCCACTTCGGCCGCGTCGTTCCGCTTACGAGCGGCTACTGCGCTTTGTACCAGTTATTCGAGACCTAATCGATGCCAGAAACTGGACGCTCTCCTCCTTTACCTTCTCCGGCCGAATAGATGTCTACTCCAATTCCAGAATCACGGTCATTCATATAGCCAACCAAGGGCTTAATCATCGAATTTTCACTGAGTGACCCTTTTCTTTCATGCAAAGGCAGTGTTTTTGAGGGTTTCTCCTTTGAATCATGCCCTTGCCAAAGCTCAATCTTCATTGAAGTCGATTTGACATTTTTCTATACATGTCGCGAATATGCCCAGCATTGGGAGGAGGTGGAAGCACGCCAGTCAATTCTAACCTGTCAGGTAGCTGACCAAGCGCTCGCGCTAGCGACCATGTGCATCCTATCCGACTACCACGTTAATTAGATGCTGGTTGATTTTTCTGTTCATGTCGCGAATGTGGGCAGCGTTTGGGGGGGGGGGTGGGAGCACGCCATTTATGTGCCATCATGGCCCCCAAGGAACATGCACCAGCCATTCAGTCGTGTACGGACTGCGCACGTGCTTTCTGAATGCCACGTTAGATGAAACCTGTTTTTCCGTCCCATGTCGCGAATGCGGGCAGCATTGTGAGATGGGAGGGCGTTAGCCAATTTTAGCCAATCAGGACGCTGAGCGATCGCAGCGGTTCAATCACGGTATGGACCATGCAGGTCCTGTCTGACTAACACGTCCATTTGATGCGTCCTGATGTTTCGGTACATGTCGCGAATGTGGGCAGCATTGGAAGGTGGGAGCAGGCTAGACAACAAGGACTTCGCCATCAGATTTTCATAGAGGGACCCTTTTCTTTCATCTCAAAAGCGGTTTTTCTGTTGAGGACGGATTATACCTTTCTCACGTCAAACTTGACGTCTTCGAAATCAATTCTACAATTTTTTCGGTCCATGTCGCGAATGTGGGCAGCATTGGGAGGTTCGAGGTCGTTAGCCAGTTGTAACCAGTCAGGACACCGAAGGAACGCGCGCCAGCCAATCCAAACTACGAAGCCCATATGCCGTCTCTGAATGGTACCTCCCTGAAGCTGTCAGATTTTTCGGTCCATGTCGCGAATGTAGGCAGCATTGGAAGGCGGGAGCACCCCATTCGTATAGACAACAAGAGCTCCATCATTAGATCTTCTTTAAGTGACCCCTTTCTTTCATCACGAAGGTGGTTTTTCGGGATTATACCTTTTTCTGGTCAAATTTGACATTCTTTTAAAATCAATCCTACCATTTTTCGTCCATGTCGCGAATGTAGGCAGCACTAGGGCCACTTATAAACCAGAGCACCGAAAGAACACGCTCCAGCCACTCAGTTTACCGACCGTACACGTCCTTTTTGACTGGCACGTCCATTAGACGAGGTCTGATTTTTGGTTCATGTCGCGAATGTGGGCAGCATTGGGAGGTGGGAGGGCGTTAGCCAGTTGTAACCACTTAGGACATCGAACGAATGTGCGCCAGCCAATCCGACTATTAACTCCACATGCCGTCTCTCACTACCTTCATGAAGCTGCCTGATTTTTCGTTTTCCGTTCATGTCGCGAATGTGGGCAGCATTGGGGTGTGGGAACGCACCAGCCAATTTTAGCCAATCAGGGTGCTGACCGAGCGCATGCCAGTCAATCGTGATATCGACCATACACATCCTATCTGACTAACATGTCCATTAGATGCGGCCTGATTTCTCGGTCCATGTCGCGAATATGGGCAGCATTGGGAGGATGGAGGGCGCTAGCCAATTGTAACCAGAACACCGAAAGAACGCACGTCAGTCAATCAAAATACCGATCCTTCACGCCGCCTCCGAATGGTGCCTCCTTGAAGCGGCCCGACTTTTCGGAACATGTCGCGAATATGGGCAGCATCGGGACGTGGGAGCGCACCAGCCAATTTTAACCTATTGGGGCGGGGCGCTCATCGAGCGCACGCTAGTCAATCACGGTAACGACCATACAAGTGCTATCTGATTAACAGGTCCATTAGATGCGGGTTAATTTTTCGGGACATGTTGCGAATGCGGGAGATGAGAGCACACCTGCCATTATAACCAATCACGGCGCCTACCGATAACGCACCAGTGGTCAGGGTACCGATCCTATACGTACTGACTAACACGCGTTTTAGAAGCGGCCTGATTTGCTGGCGCGTTCTCACCACCTAGTGCTGCCCACATTCGCTACTAGGGCATGTTCTTTTTTTAAATCAAAACGGGAAATTTTCGAATCGCGAATGAATGTCCTTCAATATAAAGTGTGCATTCTTTAAGAAGATTAAGATAAAACTTCAATTTATTTATTTATTTGTTTATTTATTTTTTGTACATCCAAGAGGACGTGCTCTACGATATGAAAAAATGGAAATAAGAATCAAGCCATGCAGCCATAGAAAGAAAAATGAATAAAAAGACAACGCAAAAATATCACTCTCTCGATCAAATTTTTTAAAATTTGTATTTTATACTTTTATAAATTTAAAAATTATTTTAAATTTATTTTATAAGTGTTAAAAATTTATCTTGACTTTTTTTGCAAATATATTGGTCTCCAACAAAGTGTGTCCAAAAAATGATCATATTGCTTGAGTGTTCATTGCGTTCATACTATTCTAGCTACGGAATGTTTTTAGGTCTAACCCTTGTTTATACTTGTACCACATCATCATAGGTATCGATTTTTCGCGCGCCCGATCGATATCTGTTTTAGTTACGGTGTCACGCTGGACAGCGCCGCAACTATAAACTAGGGCTTAAGGTGCAACGAAGCAAAAAAAAAAGGAAAAATAAAAAAAAACATAATATAATATAAAAATTGTAAAGTAAAAAATGAAATAATTTATTGAAAGTAAAGTTTCGGTGGATCTATCCTAGTCCGGGGGGGGGGCACATAACTAAAAAGTATGTGAAAAATCGACTTGGGACTTACCAAGCGACTCCTACAGAGCACGATAGAACCTAAAACAAAGAAAAAAACGAACGGATAAAAAAAATAAAAAAAATAAAATCGCCGCGGTTTGACAACCGTATCGGCGGGCAGATAGCGACGCAATGGAGCCGTGCCGCGTGCTGAGCACCGCGTGACATGTTAGAACTAGGATCTGACATAGTGAGGAGGGCGTATAAAAGCCACCTAGCACGTGCTGACCGCCGCCTGACATGTTATAACCAGGATCTAACATGGTGAGGAGGGCACATAACTTCACCCGCCTACAACCGCGGCGAAAACATTTTTTTCGTTTTTGTTTGCTAGTGAATTTTTCTGGTTTAGGTTCTATCGTGCTCTGCAGGAGTCGCTCGGTAAGTCCCAAGTGATTTTTACATACGCTCTAGTTATGTGGCCCTCCCCCCCCCCTCCGGACTAGGATAGATTCGTTTCGGTTTGTCATACGAACAGAGTGAGCCATGCATCCGTTCCATGGTCACTAATCCTGGCTGATGTTGTGCGGCGGAGAATTGTGCGTGTTTCGCAGCTGTTGGTGTTGGCTGTGCCTGTGCGTCGTTGATTTATGCTCAGTTTGCACGTGAGCGAACAGCATTTGCACGGCCGTTCAGATAAAAATCGTAGCGACGTATCATCGAGCGCGGCATAATTTATTCGGAAGACGTTTCATCGACGCTGAAGCACTGTAGTCTCGTTATTTGAGCGTCCCGTGGCGAAAAAATTGCTAAAATGTTAACTTGAAAAGTCAATTTTTCTCAAAATCGAAAAATTGTTTTGGCGTTTTTGAAACGTACTGATATAGTTCGAAAAAATTCACTCTGATTGATAAGTTGGGCAGTTCAACATGACCTGAAAATCCTTCCATACTGGGCTTACTAAGTTGTATTTTATTGTTATTTTATTTTATTGTTTTTTATCTTTTATTATTTATTTTTTCTTTGTTGAATACTTTATGGTTTATTTTTGATAATATTTTACTATTTTATTATTTTTATTTTTTATTTTTTCTTTTTCCAATATTTCACGTCGAGTTGGAGGCTTTGCCAGCTGAATGTCCCTGCTGTTGCTTATGCCTATTTTTTTAAATAAAAATTATATTTCAGTCCAGATTCCTATGAGCAACTCAAAATCTAAACAATTTGAATTCCCATCGAAGACTATAGGCTGCTTGAGATGTAAGGAAGCTGAAATATCGAGGTGTGTTCAACGCCTGAAGCTGCGCCATGCACTTGTCCAGTGCTTCATGACGTTTACGTGATTGGAAGGGTAAATATTATTTCTATGGAACTTTTCAGTCGAGCATTGTACAGTTTTAAATCTAATTTTGCTGCATCTTTAATTTTAGCGCAATTTCTGTTCATCTAAGATTATTTGAGAAGGCTTAGGAGAGATTCATAGGTTCGGGACGAGCTTAAAAATTTGGTAGACACTACAAGAAACGCGTATTTTTTATTTAAACTATCTTAGAATTTTTGTAAGAGCAAGGATATTCCAACACTTTACTCCACTCGCAGGCCCTACATCCTGCATCGGAAAAGTCACCGTGAGTTGGGAACATTTCCTTGTTAGTACTAAAAAATTTCTGCCTTTCTGTATTTTATTAGGTTGTCCCATAAGTCCCCGCCGTTTTTTTCAACGATTCATTGCGGATTTCGCCGGCGGTCTCTTGCATAGCGCTGCACACCCTTCGAAAGAGAATGATTTGCTCTATCAGAGCATGTTTTGCATTTCTTTTTCCATCATGAAATTTGTCAATTTTTAGGTCGTTGAAGTGAAAAGTGAAAAAGTGAAGAAGTAGCCATTTGCGCACTTGTTCTCTCCGCTTAGGTTTGTAATTTTTTGCACAGTTTTTTATAGCATTTGGAAGACAATGTTCTGTACTACAGGAATATGTGTTAGTGCTGTTTGCTCATTTGTCCTTTATTGATTTTTAGGTCATCGAATTGGGAATTCCGACTTTTCCTGTCCGAATTTTTACCAAAACTCCGGTTCTGTGGTTGGACTTTTTTGCTTGGGGTTATATGCCGTTTGGAAGAGGATGTCTTGCTCAGTAAGAATTTGTGTCGCGTTTATTGGTTTAATATCAACAACTGAACAAGGAGAAAGAGTTGTTGGTGAAGGCGATTTCTCTCTTTTTGGCATTTTGCTGATATTCAATAGAAATCAATAAACGCGACACATGCTCTCATAGAGCAAGACATTCTCTTTCGAATGACATATAACACCAACCCAAAAATTCCAACCACAGAGCAGGAGCTGTCGGCAAATATAGCCATCCTCCTTCGGACGAAAATTCCACCGATTTCGATAGGTTTTGGATTTTCTTCTGAACAACTGAGGGTGGTCGGGTCAGGAACACCGATTTTTCTCAAACTTAGTCAAAGGGCAAGGGTTATTCATGGTGCCGAATATGATGCCGAAATCCATTTGGCCGATTATGGCAGGAGACCACCCATACCGATCAGGGATGAGCGGATAAACAAATTTTGAAACCCGGATAACGGATAACGGATAATTTTGCCCAAAAATGGCCGGATAATGGAAAAACGGATAACGAACAAACAACAAAAATTAAAACTACTTTTAAACTAATCTTTCTCCAATAGCACGTCGAGGATTGTAACACTGTCCTCTTCAAATGCCAAATAAGCCATATTTAACGTTCTTGTTGGTGTTTATTTAACGTTCTTGTTGGTGTTTATTTAACGTTCTTGTTGGTGTTTTCTTCGCGACGAGTGTTAGCGCAGTCGGAGGAGCGCGAACTGGCGCAAGCACTCCGACTCCGACTCAATGTTCTTGTTTCGAATTTCCCGCCCGGGTCAATAAAGCTTTCCCTACTTTCGGGCTAGGTGACTTACTTGGTACCAGGATTTTCCGGGAAGGTTAATGCACTGTACTGTCCCATTGGCTGTTCACCGCAAGTCATTCGACGTATCTAAACCGTCTCCACAATATCCCGTAAAAGTGAGTGGCACATCCCACAAAGGAATTGACTAACGTCACCCTGTATCCTTTGCTCTTGCTTTTCAGTTGCAATGAAGCCACTAGTAAAGATCCTACGTATTTTCTTGGCCTAGGTGGAGCAGTTATTAGAAGGAGTCGCTTTTTGTATACCCTTTAATCAGTTTTAATCCTATTCATGCCCAGATCGAACGAATCCCTCTCTTTTGCCTCGGAGAGGGTAAATTACTTTTAGGTGCATTTGAGAAGATTTGTAGTATATCCATCAAGTTGGGGAACAAACGCTGTTGAACAACCTTCTCTCGGCTGCCGCAAGCTTCTTCTTCAGAGCCTGGATAAGACCAGAAAAGGGAGGAATCGCTAATCCCATGATCAATTCAAGTAAAGTAGTTTCATATTGATGGGAAAATAAGGTGAAAGAGGCGTTGGAGAACGAAGCTGTCCTCGCAGACGAGGTAGACCTAGTAAACATCTTTGCATGGTAATAGATGTGATTCGTGCACCCCATACACTGACATCGGTACTCATCCAAGGGTGGCGGTTGGGTTACTTTGCTCCTCCTCTTTCATTTTGTTCTTTCATTCGCTTAAAAACTATTACAACCCGCTGTAATTATTCGATGAGTACTCCCTGAGCTCTGCCTGTCTTTTTTTTTTTGGACTCTGAAGGGGTTGCGCCAAAACATCAGTCCATTTAGTAAGTTTTTATACCAGCATTGGACCCACAACCCATAGACAGCTACTTCTACTGTTCAACAGCTACCTGAAACCTGCAGACGAATCTGAAGTTATTTGGAAATATTAAAGTACTTGCTTTTCATCGACCAGTCACTCGAAGCCATGCATATGCTAAACATAGTTTAAAAAGCTAAAAAATCGTGTCAAAATTTGAAGATCTAGCACTTCCTTGAAACGAAGTGATTCGCATGAACGCTTAACCCCTTTCTACTCTGAATAAGTGGTTTTATCCCGATCGTACATTATGCTAACAGGGATTTTGTTAAAAATCTCACAGATACATAGACATAAGCAGGGCATTGTTCTGCATTTCAAAACGCGGTATGAGCATAGTTAAGCCTAGTTATACTATTGGGAACTAAGAGAAGACACCGACCTAGCTTGCAAGCGACTATCAGTAGAAAAAACCACACAACGATTTTTAAAAAATTCCCTCATATTTAACTAAGTAATCATAAGCGTGCCAGGTTTTGTTGTTTGTTATTCGGCCAAAAATTTCCGGATAACGAACAACAAAACGGATAGGCCAAAACCTGCCGGAAACCGGATAACGGATAACGGATAACGGATAATCCGCTCATACCTGATACCGATAACTGAGGGTGGTCAGTGATCCTGACCCTACCAACCTCAAATAGCTGTAACATGCCAAAATCGGTCGAATTCTTAAAAACGGACGTCGGATTCGTAATCAGCGCCCCAAGTAACCCCTAGATGATTTTGGACGAGGAAATTTGGCCAGGTTCGAAAGTATCGATTTTCGATGACGTGATTGTCCTTCTGACGCGGCCTTGAGCCGCCTCGCGAAATTCTCAAAAAGTCGATAATCACAGAATTGGTCGAGACTGAGACCGTTTGATAGAGCTTCTTGAGTTGAACCGAATTGTACCGCTGAGATTGTCGAGAACTCAAATATTAGCGAGTAAAGGCGGAAGAAGCTTCACCGCTGCCGTCCGCCGCTCTAAAATGGCAGATGGGGCTAAGGCAGTTTAGGCAGCTGGAGAGTTAGGAGCAAATCATCGTAAAGTGTCGTAGGTGCTTTGATAGTCCGCGAGTTTGCATGTCGTTAGCTCGCCTCGTGTACCCGCAGCAGTCAACCGAAATCTGAAAAAATCGTGTCACACATGCCCAACCTGCATTTTCGCACCGCCGTAACCTTGCCAATTCGTAAGATAATTTTCTGTGCTTTTGCGCTTTACTAGAGCATATTACTGCCTACGGAATCCACACGTTCCAGCGAGAAAGATTGGAAGCTGACAGAGTTATCGCGCTCCGAACACTCCCGCGCGTGCAATTTAGCACAACAACGGTCTGTGTTCTCCGTACTTTACTCGACCAGATAACAAATCTCGTCACAGCTGCGAGCATGTCGTCGTAAAGCGCTTTCAGTCTTGTGCTCGCCCGTCCATTTCGATGCCATTAGCTCGCCTCGTCTTCCTGTAGTAGTTGACTGAACTCGGAAAAAATCGTGTCACACAAGGTTTGCCAGCATTTTCGCACCGCTGTAGCTTTGTTCAGTCTTAAGTTAGGTCGCTATGTTTCCAGCGCGCTTCTTTAACTGTCTATTTCCAACAAAATCCACAACTTGCAGCCGGAAAGACTCGAACTTGACAGAGTTATTGCGCTCAGAACACGCCCGAGGTGCAATTTGCGAGCTGTCGCGCCAAGTCGATTGATCGGTTCGGTCCTGTATACATTGTAGCGCACTCCAAAGTCTCGCCGGAAAAGAGTACAACAATTCCTGAGTAGAGCGGGTGAGAATTTTTCGCAACACTCCCTAAATGCTCACTCTACAAACTGTCCCCCCTCGATTGATAGGCTCGATCCTATATGCGTTGTGCACGGTGCACTTTCAGAGGATTCCTGGCACGACGGAACACTTTAGGCCATGCTTGAGATGCTCCGAGGACATGCAAGTCCTGGAATATAAGCTTCTTCAACAGCAAAAAGTCTGCTCCCGTCATCTGTGACCACCCACTGCGAAAATGCGGTGTTTTGGCGAAGCTGTATACATGATTGTGTAGATCTCGAAGAGACGAATCGAACGGTATCAACCGTTTCTCAAAAAACCTCAAATTAGAGGAATTGTGAGCATGCAACCGTTTTGACGCCTTGCGGTCGTCAACTCGTCCGCGGACGGCCTTCTCAATGGAGCGCAAGTTTTCAATTTTGGCCATTTTTGATCTTTCATATGAATTGTATATACCGAACGATAGACCTCGATCTCCTGAGCTCAAATATACTCTTGGCTTTTCAAATGGATGACTTTTTGGCGAGTTATAGCAAAAAGACGCAAAAACCGCAAAAGCGCGGTTTTTTCGACGTCTATTCAAAAGGCGCCTCCGGTACTGTAATAAAATAACCTGAAAGCCCTTAACCATTATTTTTCCCTAGAAAATAATTTTTTATTAAATTTCATACGTTTTGTTTACTTGAATTATAAGTCATCTTATGTAGGAATTTTTAGAGAAAAGTCAAAGTATTTTTTCAAAGGGGCAAAAGCTTATTTAGACCTCCTTAAAGAGTATCTAATTTAATTTGAATGGCTTTTGCCTTGATTTGAAAGATTTTTAGTTTGATGTCGAAAGTGAAGGTGGAGTAAATTGTCCTGAAAACGGATACAGTTCAAAAATTCCTTACCAAGGCAAATTTGAATTCCTCTCATTCGGGTTTATTAATGTAAAGCTTGCAGGGGCCGTATTCATCAACGACTTACAGCAATTTAACGGAGAAATACAGCCGAAATCCCTGATAGCGCGGCTTATCAAGCGACATGGTGAGCGATAAGCCGCGCCGTCTGAGTTTTCCGCTGTGAATTCTCGGTTAAAGTTATGTAAGTCGTTGATGAATCCGACCCAGGTTTCAATGGCGTTTTTTGAAGTCAGTCACTTATTCCCGCCATTCAGGTAGCTTGCCCAATGTATAAAGCGGCCACATAATGGGTTCTTTGTGCAGGGGCACCCAAAAAACTCAGTGGCGTCAGAAGCCCCGCCCCGCTGACCTAATGATGCAATCGTAGCGTTCAGCTGACGTCTGGCTTGGCGCTGCTGCTGCTAAGTTCTGAAGAAGTTCTGCTGTCTTTGCAGTCTTTCTGCTGTAATTTCAACTTACGCAGATTTTCTGGCCTAGGTGGCGTAGTGGTAGAGGGCGCTGGTCGCTAACTAATCGATTTGGTTCGATACCGCGCCTGTGCTAAGTGGGCCACTCGTGTTTGAGGAGTTGACTGGTTAGCTCCTCGTTTCATTGTAAGTGCTGAGCACTGATTTGTCTGCTGTCCGCCGTCTGCCCGTCATTGTGCAGGCCAAGTAAACGTTCAGAGGCTTCGTAGTTCGTGTGGAAGTCCAATACATGGCGTATACTTTCAAAGTTTCGCCAGCAGGAACGAAGACCGGCGGTAGATTATGTAGTGGCCCTATAATCTTCCTTTTCTCTGCGATTTCTGGATGAAAATGTTATTTCTTATACCCATCCGATAGATATTGTCGTTCTTAAGGGTACCTTTCCCATTTTTTGGCCGTTTTTCTTGTCCTTTGGTCCATTTTCTCGCGTTTCTGCCAATTATTTTACGCGTCGCCTGCCGAAATGCCTAATGACTCCATCCAATTCGGTTTCAGAGCCTTTTAAGGCAATAGGAAGCGAAGAAGGTTCAGTTGGGTTCAAAGCAACAGCAATGATCATGGCGAACGAGGACGAGAAAGGCCGTGTGCCGGTCGCGTCACCGTCGAAAGAGAAGCCGATCAGTGCACGAGATCCGAGCGACGACGAGAAAGGCGCACTTCTGGAGAAGCAGAAGGAAGCCGCCGAGAAACTGAATCCGTCGAAGAAGGCCGGAGAGGTACGTCGGACGCGTTTTCTCTGGTACTATGCGGGAAGACTGCGGCACCACATAGGTTTTTTAAAGGGTGGAATTCCGGGACAAAGCTTATCCGCTTTAAAATTGCTGCCGTCCTTGAGTTCATTCCTTTGCAGAATTTGGTGCCGCAGTATTCCCGCATTGAACCTTTTTCAATTTTCATTTTTATTTGTTTTAATGTTTTAATTTTTTTTGTAAGCATTTTTTACCGCTTTTGGCTCACTCGTTGTGAGGACCGCGCAGCGGCCATTAATTCTGCTTTGCCCAAATTTCATGCTGTGAGAAAAATTGATTTTATCGATTGGTATTGAGCGTTGAACAGATTTCGTTCTGCTGTTGTGATAAGCGTTTAGCTGGAGGCATTGCCACCTCGAACGATCTCCAGACCAAAATCGATATTACTGATTGATATCTGTTTATCCCACGGATCTCCCTCGATAGAGAGCCTTCGGGCTCTCTTGTTAAGAGGGATCTCGGGCCGCTTGTCGCAGGGCCACGTGGCGCGTCCCCGGGTGGTGGATAGGGGAATTAAACGCGAACCAAATGCGACCGTGTACTGCCCAGAGACGCAGGTGGGATGCAGGGGATGGACTCCTTGCTCCTGCTGTGTCGGGTCGATGCGTTCCTTGTGCGTGGGAGCGGCATGTTCGTGCACAGTGTGCGTGGATGTGTCCGTGACTGTGCGGATTGTAACTGTGTCGGCTCGGCCAAAAGCTTGCACTCGGTAGACTGGGAGTACATGTAAGGCGATTCGAGGCCGCCTTAAGTCTCGCCCCGTCCCTTCGGGCAGTCTGGCTGGCTGCCCGGAGTACCCCGCCCGCACGACAGAGCCTGACTAGCTACCCGTGTTGTATTCCAGTCAAACACAGCAGCACTAAAGGGCCTCATTCCCCTGACCCCGAAAGAGCCCCCATTTCTGCAGCGATGGGAAGGACGAGTACGGAGAGGCTGCTAAAATCTCAGGGCCTAACCAGGCTGCGCAAACTGAGAAGGACTAGGATGACGATCTGTACTTACAACGCCCGCACGCTTGCGTCGGAAGCATCCGTCGAGGACCTGATGATGCAAGCCAGGAAGATCAAGTACGACGTCATCGGACTGACCGAGACGAGAAGACACCACCCCCTACACGCCGCCTACGACTCCGGAGAAGAACTGTTCCTCGGAACATGCGACAGCAGGGGAGTAGGCGGCGTTGGTGTCCTCGTCAACACGCACTTGGCCATGAACATCGATTCGTACGAGTCTCTGACAAGCCGAATCGGACGTCTGCGACTGAAGCGATGTGGCTCCGTGCCAGCCTTGACTGTGTTCGTCGCGTATGCCCCAACATCCGACTACGACGACGAAGACGTCGAGGCCTTCTACGTGGAGCTGGAGAAGTTCTATAAGGAAGATCACACCTTCTACAAGGTGATCGTCGGCGACTTCAATGCCAAGATCGGGCCACGAAGGTCGCTGGAAGAACTTCACATCGGAACCCACGGTTTGGAGTGGAACGAGCAAGGTGAAAGGCTGTCTGAGTTTATCATGTCGACCAAGACCATCCATGGAAACTCGCAGTTCCAGAAGCCTCCCTCCCTACGATGGACCTGGGAATCCCCCGGTGGCCAGTTCCACAACGAGATCGACCACATCATCTTCAATCGCAAGTATTGCCTGACCGATGTCTCCGTTGTCCCCAAGTTCTACACGGGATCGGACCACCGCCTCCTTCGCGCGAGGTTCCGCTTTTCGCGTCAAGGAGAGAAGGCCGCGAAGTTCAAGAAGAGGAGTCCCAGAACGACCATCAACTGGGATCTCTACACCTCTCTTGTCGGCCTTTGGGAAGATGCCGTCATGGACAACGTCGACGAGGAATACGATCGCTTCGTGCACCATCTCCACGATAGTGCTAAGGGAGCCGAGAGCTTGAAGACCACCAAGAGACGCCTGTCTCCGGAAACTCTCGAGCTGATACGCCAACGTGGAGCAGCACGAGCGTCAGGCAACTATCAACTGACGTCCGAGCTTGCAAAGCTATGCAGAGCGGCGATAAAGGAAGATCTGAAGGAGAGAAGGGCGGAAGTGTTGGCTGAAGCAGCAGAGGCAGGGCTGAGCATCCGCAATGCCCGCCGGAACTTCGCCAACTTCAAGACCAAGATGACCGCTCTCCGACGTCCTGACGGAACCGTCACCTCTTCCAGAAGGACCATGGAGAAAGTCATCCACGACTTCTACTCCGATCTCTTCGATAGCCACGTCCACCTGCCCCTACGCCATCTTCCGCAGGATGGATACGTCATCCCCTCTGTTCTCCCTTCCGAGATCCGACACGCCATCTCGTCGGTGAAGAAACGTACAGCACCCGGTCCTGACAGGATCAGAGCTGAACACCTGAAGAACCTCCCGCCAGCGCTCATCAACACCTTGGCGCGGCTCTTCACACGCTACCTGTCCGAATGCAAGGTTCCATCCCAGTGGAAGACCAGCAGGACCGTCTTGCTGTACAAGAAGGGAGACGTGCACGACATTGGCAACTATCGCCCGATCTGCCTGCTGTCCGTAGTCTACAAGCTGTTCACTCGAGTCATCCTGAATAGGATTAGTAGAACGCTGGACGAAGGACAGCCATGCGAACAAGCAGGATTTCGGAGAGGATTCAGCACGATCGACCACATACACACCATTACGAAGCTCATCGAAGTGTCGCGAGAGTACAAGCTGCCGCTGTGCCTTACGTTCATTGACCTGAAGAAGGCATTCGACTCCGTCGAGACTGAAGCGGTTATAGAAGCCCTGCTCACCCAGGGCGTTCCTACTCAGTACATCAGAGTCCTTCGAGAGCTATACAGTGGATTCACGACCAAGATCTCACCATTCTACAACGACGTCGTCATTGACGTGAAGAGAGGGGTTCGACAAGGGGATACCATATCCCCGAAGCTCTTCAGCGCCACCCTCGAAAACGTCATGCGCGAACTAGAATGGGATGACATGGGAGTGAAGGTCGACGGCCGGCAACTGCACCATCTTCGCTTCGCTGACGACATCGTGCTCATAACACCGAGCATCACTCAGGCGGAGCGAATGCTGGCCGACTTCGATCGGGTATGTGGAAGCGTTGGACTGCAGCTGAATCTTACGAAGACGATGTTCATGAAGAACGGATGGGTTTCTGATGCCCCATTCTCGCTCAACGGAACGAACATCTCCGAATGCTCCAGCTATGTGTATCTGGGTCGCGAAGTCAACATGGCCAACGACCTAGCACCAGAGCTGAGCAGGAGGAAACGAGCGGCTTGGGGAGCTTTCAAGAGCGTCGAAGAAGTCGTGAAGAAAACGAAGAACGTCCGACTCCGTGCCCACCTATTCGACTCCACTGTTCTTCCTGCCCTAACATACGCCTCAGAGACCTGGGCTATACGAAAGCAGGATGAACACGCGATCAGCGTCGCGCAGCGTGGAATCGAGAGGACGATGCTCGGAGTGACACGACTCACGCAAGTGAGAGAAGGCCTCCGGAGTTCCGAGCTTCGCCGACGTTCGAAGATCAGAGACGCTGTCGCATGGGCCAAGTCGTCGAAAATTAGGTGGGCCGGCCACGTAATGCGATTCGCAGACACCCGCTGGACGAGAGCCGTCACAGACTGGATTCCGCGGGATGTCAAAAGAACACCAGGACGCCCACCAACGCGTTGGTCGGACTTCTTCGTGAAAGCCCTGAACGACCGATATGACGCTCTTCGTGTCCCTCGAGCGAGGAGGATCCATTGGACCACTCTGGCACGCGACAGGGACGAATGGAGACGCTGCTGGCGCCCGCTCGAGCAAGTCGATGATCAACGGGACGACAGGTGATACAGGTGATCTGTTTATCGATTTATATTATCGATCGATGTAGGTTTATTGATTTATTCCAATATCGGCCGTGACGTTGAACTCGTCAGGTTTAGAAGAATGAACGTGTGTGACTTGTACTTCTTCCTTGGTCATTAGTTCGTATGCTCACTCAGACGCACGGACGTATCACTCTTAAAGATCGATATTGCTCCTTGAATCGATCCTTTGGTGCGTAATGTGCTGCTAGTGGCTACCAAAATCGGTGTTCTTGATTGATACAGGTTTATCGATTTATATTATCGATCAATATAGGATTATTGATTCATTCGATTTTCCAATATCGGCCATGACGTTGAACTCGTCAGGTTTAGAAGAATGAACGTGTGTGACTTGTACTTCTTCCTTGGTCATTAGTTCGTACGCTCACTCAGACGCACGGACGTATCACTCTTAAAGATCGATATTGCTCCTTGAATCTATCCTTTGGTGCGTAATGTGCTGCTAGTGGCTACCAAAATCGGTGTTCTTGATTGATACAGGTTTATCAATTTATATTATCGATCAATATAGGATTATTCATTTATTCGATATTCCAATTTCGTGCTGTGAGAAAAATCGATTTCATCGATTGATATTGAGCGTCGAAACGGGTTTGTTCTCTTGTAGTGATAAACGTTTAGCTGGAGCCATTGTAACCACAAACGGTCATTCGTAAATCGAAATCTATATTATTGATCGATATCGATTTATCGATTAATATAGGTTTATTGGTGTGTTCGATTTCCCATCATCGTCCATTACACTGAATTCGGCAGGTTTTAGAATAATGGATGTCTGTGACTTGTAATAGTGCCATGGCCTGGCTTGCGTTGTGTTGGACTCACACTCAGACGCGCGGACGCATCAATGTTAAAGATCGATATTGATCCTTGAATCGATCCTTTGTTAACATGGTGTGTAATGTGCTGCTAGTGGCTACGAAAATCGGTGTTATCGATTGATATCGGTTTATGGATTCATATTATCGTTCAATATAGGGTTATTGATTTATTCGATATTCCAATTTCGTGCTGCGTTAAAAATCGATTTATCGATTGATATTGAGTGCTGAATCGATTTTTTCTCCTGTCGGGGTAAGCGTTTAGCCGGAGCCATTGCTACCCTGAACGGTCATCCGTAGACGAAAATCGATATTACTGATTGGTATCGGTTTATCGATTTATATTATCGATCGATATAGGTTTATTGTTTTATTCGATTTTCCAATATCGGCCCCGGCGTTGGTTTGAGAAAGGATATTTGAATCATAAGGACGTTCGGATCGATATCTACAACTTCCGCACTGTCGCTTTCGTGCCGCTCTTCGAGAGACGTTCATGCTCGAAGAGCGGCGCGCAAACGCGACAGTGTGGAAGTTGCCGATATCGGTCCGAACTTCCTCATGATTCAAAAATTCTTCCTCAAACTAACGCTGATGCAAGTCGTTAATGTAATGTAATAGTGGTCGAATCCCTCTTCCGCCGTTATTTTCGCACTTAAGTATCCCAGCGAGCCGCACAGCTGCATTATGAACCGCACAACGATGTATTTCGGGATTCTCAATCCCTTTAGCACCGTCATCCTGGCTATTTCAACGTGGACTTTGATAATACCGGCTAAGCCCTAGTTTATACTTGCGCCGCCACGCGGCGCGGCACCACGATCGCCATAGATATCGATTTTTCGCGCCGCCCGATCGATATCTATCGCGACCATCGTACCGCGCCGTGCAGCGGCGCAAGTACCGTTTACCTACCCATATCTAACCCTATTTCTGGGTCAAGGGGCCGAATTCATCAACGGCTTACAGCAATTTAACGGTGAAAATACTGCCGAAATCCCTGATTGCGCCGCTTTTCAAGTGGTACGGTGAAACATTTAAATCATTTCACCATATCACTTGTTGATAAGCCACGCTATCAGGGATTTCGGCTATATTTTCTCCGTTAAATTGCCGTAAGTCGTTGATGAATCCGGCCCCTGGTCGTCGAGAATTAGATGGGCCAGTCACGTAATGCGTCCCGCTGCTGGACTTGAACGGTAACCAAGTGGGGGTCGTGGAGGCGCAGATGAACACGTTGCTCAGGTCGGACGTTCTTTCTCGCTTCACATGAAAACAAGTTGATCATCAGGAATTGTTCGAGAAATTGTGACCGAACAGGTATGCGCAAAAAACAAACAGAATTTCATCAGCAGTTAAACCAGTCACTCCAGAGATGGAGCCTTTAAACCGCCACTATAAGTAAACTAAAACGATTTGAAACATACAGAAAACACACATTTCAAACTTCCGTCGAAATGCCGGTGAAATACCGTCCACCTGCTGACCGACAGGTGGACGGTATTTCACCGGTATTTCGACGGAATTACTCTGGCAAGAGTTTCCTTTCTCATAGTAAGGTTACTGAAGAAGTCAAGAGCTCATATGAAAGCTTAAGACAATGGAAATTTTCTGACCTATGAACGGAGTGGAATGCGCCACGTACTCGCCTGAAATTTTGCATTTCACACTCGATTGATTGTGCTTCGCTTGAACACTTGTTCTAGTTTCTTCACAAAGTTTATGTATCGATTGATGTGTGCTTCTTTTAAGGTTAACAACAGAGACTATTTAGCTACAGGGTGCGTAAAAAGTATTGACGCAGTAAATGACGGTTGTGGAAATAGTAATGCGCAGTACGCTTTAAAATGTTCACTTGAGAGATATGGAAAATGATCTTACGAACAGGATAGAGTAACTCGTAATTGACATTGGCTCCTTTACTGTGAATACAGGAGCGAAAACGACGGAAAAATTCATGAGCACGCGCCGCAACTACTCGCTTGGATTTCGTCCCGTGCTTTTAACAGGGTAGCCTTCTGCGACTGGTCACTTCTGTTGAAAGTAGCCCAGACCTCATTCTCCAAAACTGCCTAAAAAGGGTAATCCAGCGGATTCATGTTTAAGCTGTGTTCGTCTGAGAAGCTGTCCACACCTGTGCGCGTTACCCGTTTGCCGTTATCGGACAGAGATTGATAATTTTGGATTTGAACGTTATCGTGCTTGAACATATTGTAATCATTATCTGTTATAACAGAGCCGTGGCTGACGTTTAGTTTGCTGACCTCTTTCCTCACCAAGCGTTTCGAACAGCGCCTAATTCTCTTGTTAAGGAAATATTCAGCTCTTTGGGTAACAGAGAAAAAAGGGCACCGTAGCGACGATGGTCATGTTTCATCAGTTTTTTTCGTGAGTGTTTTTGAGCACAATACAGGAAACAAAAATAACACACAAAAACCTAGAGAGGTAGAAAGAGAAAGCTGGAGCTGAAACAAAATGTAGGTGCGTCAATACTTTTTACGCACCCTGTATTAACTATTTTCAATCAGTGTAAGATTCATTGGAACCCAGGACTGCATCCCATTTGTCAGGTAGCTGGTCTATTCCACAACTGTAGAATTCTTGTGCTTTTGAGGCCAAGAATCCTTAGAGATGTATTTTAACCTGGACCAAATTAAAAAATCGTCTTTAAACCAAGAAGTGCTGCAGCGAACTAAAAAAGAGGTAGTCATTCGGCGCACAGCCTGGGTTGTAAGGAGGAGTTATACGCTCCCATCCAAGGTCTTCGATTTTTTGAAGCTTCAAAGACCGAGGCTGGGAGCGTCTAACTCATCCTCCTTACAGCCCAGGCTGTGCGCCGGGTGACTACTACTTTTTTAGTTCGCTGTAGCACTTCTTGGTTTGAAGACGATTTTTTAATTTGGACCAGGTCAAAATGCATCTCTAAGGAGACTTGGCCTTAGAAGCACAAGAATTCTAAAGCTGTGGGAGAGACCAGCTACCTGACAAATGTGAGGCAGTCCAGCGTTCCAAGGGATCTTACACTGATTGAAAATAGTGAACAGTTAAATAGTCTCTGTTGTTAACCTTAAAAGAAGCACACATCAATCGATACATAAACTTTGTGAAGAAACTAGAACAAGTGTTCAAGCGAAGCACAATCAATCAAGCGTGAAATGCTAAATTTCAGGCGAGTGCATGGCGCATTCCACTCCGCTCATAGGTCAGAAAATTTCTATTGTCTTAAGCTTTCATATGGCTTTTATATTCTTCAGTAACCTTACTATGAGCAAGGAAACTCCCGCCAGAGTAATTCCGTCGAAATGCCGATGAAATACCGTCCACCTGTCGGTCAGCAGGTGGACAGTATTTCACCGGTATTTCGAAGGAAGTTTGAAATGTGTGTTTTTCGGTAAGTTTCAAATCGTTTTAATTTACTTATAGTGGCGGTTTAAAGGCTCCACCTCTGGAGTGACTGGTTCAACTGCTGATGAAATTCTGTTTGTTGTTTGCGCATACCTCTTCGGTTACAATTTCTCGAACAATTCCTGATGATCAACTTGTTTTCATGTGAAGCCAGAAAGAACGTCCGACCTGAGCATCGTGTTCATCTGCGCATCCACAACCCCCACTTGGTTACCGTTCAAGTCTAGCAGCGGGACTGACCCACCTAATTCGCGATGACCAGGGCCGGATTCATCAACGACTTACAGCAATTCAACGGAGAAAATACAGCTGAAATCCCTGATAGCGTGGCTTATCAACAAGCGATATGGTGAAATGATTGAAATGTTTCACCGTATCGCTTGAAAAGCGGCGCGATCAGGGATTTCGGCAGTATTTTTACCGTTAGATTGCTGTAAGCCGTTGATGAATTCGGCCCCTGGACCCAGAAATAGGGTTAGATATGGACATGTAAACGGCTACAATTGCCCTCCTATTTGTTAAAAAATACTTTTGTCGAGGATGCTTGAAAGTCCACGAAATCAGTTGCCAAGCTAATACAAATTCGAAAGAAATTGTCGCTCTTATCCTCAAAAGAAAAGAATTCAGAGGGGGTTGCTGTTGGCCCACCTATTTATCGACGTGCCAGGCTGTAGAGTTCAGACTAACGATAAGCGAACTTCTTTCTTTTTCCTGTGCAAGGAGAAGGTCGTCCAGCCCCGAGTAATCCAACTTTCGGGGTGACGTGCTGTAGCGGGCGTAACGATGTCACATGGCTCGAATTCCGCGATGACGTCTGGGGTGAGGGGAGGAGGAGGTCCTTCAGTCTCGACAGCCGAGTGGGAGTGACATCTCGATGGCCGGAGTGTGTGAGGCTGAACGCGTGTTCACTTCGGCTGACGTCAGCGCGAGTCGCGTGGCCGTCGGGCCCATCCGACTGGACGGACGGACGGGCAGATGTCACTCGGCCGGCCGGTCGGGAAGAGGAGGAACAGGAGGCGTTCTAGCGGCACTTCTTCCGATTAGCTCGGCGGTTTCTCTCCTATTCTATGACTAGGAGACTTCTATACGGCTGCCTTTGCATGGGTTGTCTGTCTCTGGCTTCAAGAATGAGGATCTAATGGCTCTATTCTTTCTGCTGAGTTTTTGAGCATCTTCCAGCAGAGAATTGTCCATAAGTGACCCTCTTAACGTGACACACCACTGGGTCATGTGAATAAAGCTCCTCCATGGCCATCTGGAGCACCTTCTCCGCCCGGTGTGTCGTTCATCAGTCGGTCCGGCTAGTTATCTCCCCCGGTATTCATATGGCTATCGATTCCCGAGCGAATCGCCCGATTCATTACGCTGACCGATCGACCACGTGTGCCGCTCCTCGATATACTGCCGCGCTCACGTGCCGTTTTCGCTGTACTCACGTAGAATCTACAGCTGCTGCTTGTGTCTTCTGGGAAAGATCTTGCTGAAGCGTCTGCCCCTTGTCGTTTTTTCGTGATGTGTTCTCTATTTTTAAGGGTTTTGGCAGTAATTCGGGCAGCCGGGTGTAGGAAGACTTTTGGTGTCTACGATTGATGGCGGAAGTCGAATGCATGGCGCATCTTCAAGGAACAGTGATCAGCGCTACTGCCTTCACTCCTTTAGGTGGTTAGGAGCGCTTGGGAACTACAATATATAATATAATAAATAATAATTACATTATAATATAGTATGTAGTGTAATAGTATGCAATATGGAAAACCTCATGATTAAGGGGCTAAATATGTTCGTGCGTCTGTTTGTGCGTCTGTACAAGTCTACCCGTAAATGATTACAAGCAATATATACCGTTTTCACGTCGAACTGGACACTTTTCAAATCAAATTTGACACTTTTCAGGTCAATTTGAACGCCTCAAATCAAATTGGACACTTTTTAAATCAAACTGGACACTTTTAAATCAAATTGGACGCTTTTCAACTCAAATTGGACATTTTTTACGTCAAATTGGAGATGTATTTAGTCTAGTGTAGAAGAAGCTCATTTCGATTTGGAAGAGTTCGCTTTGATTTCAAAAGTCTCAGCTTAGCTTAGAGGAATGTCCAATTGGACGTGAAAAGTGTTCAATTTGACGTGAAAAGTGTCCAATTTGATTTGAAAAGTGTTCAGTTTAATTTGAAAAGTGTCCAATTCGACGTGAAAATGGTATACGTGGCTTGTATTCATTTTTGGTCAGACTTGAGCAGACGCACAGACAGACGCACGAAAGTATTTAGCCCCTTATGAGGTTTTCCTATTGTGTTGGGATCCTGTCTGCGTTTTGCAACGAATAAGTCAACACGTTGGGAAAAGTCTATGACTTTTAAGAATTAGTCATGGACGCACGAACAGACGCACAGACGAACTGCTCAGCTTCCGTATTCCGTACAAGTGGTAGTTGAGTGGTTGTCGTCTCTCATCGTCTTTTATCTCAAGTCATAATTTGTTTGAGGAATCGCTGGAACTACTGTCACGGACGGACGCACAGACAGATTCACGGATGTTTGTACCTCCTTCATTTTTGTTCGAATGTTAGAGGATATACCTACGATGGTGATATTCGCTTTGCTGTTACGAGAACTGTCAGCTGAACTTCGACGTTGTTGATCAGAGTTCGTCCGAGACGCACGAACGGACGCACATATGAACTGCTGATTATTTCACTGCTGATGATTGTGTGGACTTTGTGCTATCGTAGTGTCTACCTCAAGCGCTGCAATGCAGAACTGTTGATAATACTGGTCGACGGTAATTACACTTGTAGGTTGGACTCACGTACAGACGCTTGGATGGATTTGACTGTTTGTCATGTGGAAGAGCAGAAGTTAGGAAACGCAACAGCAAGTAATTCTGTGGTCATCATATTCACGTCTGTGTTGCTTCGACTGTAAGCTGCAAGGAATCCCACGTTATTGGTGAACTGTAAGGGACGCAGATGCGGACGCATGGACGAACTGTTTAACTGTTTTGAAAGTGGTGGTTGAGTGGTTGTTAAACCTTCGTCATCTCTATCTTAAGCTCTCGTAGAGGAATCGGTAGTTTAGCTAGTGCAGTCGGACACACAGACAGACGCACGGACCATTCAGTGTTCTATCCAAAGGAAAAAAGTCGGTACCGCTGATTCAGATTAATCACTGACCCGCTACAGACGCATGGATGAACTAACTATTACGGTCGGATGCACGGACAGGTGCACGGACGCCTCTAATTATTTTGTCTGCAGTGAAGATTAGGTGATATACCTACGGTTATCGTTTCACCGTGCTGTTTTGTGAACTGCCAAGCAATCGATTATTGATCGAAATTAGTCTAAGGCGCTGGAACAGACGCCCAGACGAACCGATTATTTTTTTACTGAAAGTGATTGTGTGGACGTCGTATTGCCGTCGTGTCTATCTCAAGCGCTTCAACGCAGAAGCCGACATTCTCAAGCCATGGTCGGTCTCGGACACACCTACGGACGCTTGGACATGTTTAATCCTTTTGGAGATAGTGAGGATTGTACTTTTAGAAAGTAGACGACTAATAGCCGTGCGGTCGCCTTGCTTCCGTCGTTGCTGTCTAAACTTCAAGCTGTAAAGAAGCCACTTCTGTTGGACGCTCAGACAGACGCACGGACGTATTTTATTGCACGGAGATCATCACATTGTCGCTGTGCTATCTCATGCGATCAACGACCCGAGGGAAGTGTTGATCAAAAATAATCAACTGCTAACGGGCGGACACACGAACAGACGCACGGAGGAATTTGACTCTTGGATAATTGATCGCTTCTCACAATGGGACACACAGAAGGAAACACGGACAAAGAAAACTGTCAATGTATAAAACTTCTGCATATGATAAATCAGCCGCTGCATTCGTGTCTCCTCTAGACTGGTCAACAGCTGGAGAGTCGGTAATATTGGTCAATCATGGCCGCGAACGTTGGACGGACGCACAAACAGACGCACGGACGTATACGGCACTTCTATCGACAGACTATTGCAGTGGTGTCGTACCAACCTCAAGTGATCAGGTGAAGGAGAATGGATAATGTTGGCAAAAAACTTGTCGCGGACGCACGTTCAGGCGCACAGTCGTCTAAACGAACTCCTCTAAAGCGGCCATAAAAGTTGATCGAACTCTGCATGGGCTGCCCTTTAGCGTCATGTGGCTTCAGGGGTCCAAGAATTGCTCATCACAGCAAACCGGTCGACCTTTCGACGATGTTGCCGTTGATTCTAATTGATTTCTGACGTCGAATAGTTGTGCAAATGGCGTTCTCCATGGCCGCCGCGGTTCACCATAATGGGCGTGACCGTCTGTGCGAAGCAGCCGCCTTCATCATGGTGCTGAGGTTTGGCGTGGTGCCGCTGACAATGTCCATGGAGGAGTTGCAGCCGAACGACCGCCGCAAGGTACTATGGAGCCATGAACTGCTATTTTTCTAATTTTTGAGCCACTTATGATGCGAGGGGATGGATTTCCTATTCGATTTTTGTCTTGCACAATATTTTACGGGCTTTTTAAAATTTTTTCGTTAATTTTTATGTAATTGGCGCTGTTCAAGTCGGGTGTGGCTAGCCTGTGGTGCCCCACTCACCTTGAACGGCACCTTATGATCCATATGTGGGTCATACGTACCAGTGGCACAAGTCGACCAGACGGTGATCGAGTCGAACATCGATCCTTTTTTTGGGATATGCTAAGCATTGAACCTCTGTCTACGCTGTAGACCTATTGAGTTGTATTAATCAATACTATCGATCGATGTTGATTCCACAATCAGCGTCATTATCAGTCATTGCATTGCTATCGCTGACGGCTGGTGTGCATAGTGGCGCAGAGGTTTTCGAAGAGCTACCTCTTAAGCAATCGGACGGACGCACGAATGGACTCACGGACTTGATTTCACAGTAGGATACCGGGCACAACCACCGCGCAATGATTTGCGAAGATTGCTGACTTCGACGCTGTTCATTGCCGTTCCAAAACTGTAGTTGTGGAACGGACGGACCCATGGACGCAAACACGGACATGTGGACTCAGTTTTATTTGTTTGGATTTACTGCAACTGCCTCGCGTCAATGAAAGACGATAGTAATCAGTGTCGATCCTTCCTGCTCCTTAGTCGACCGTAGTACTCGTGGACGGACGCACAGGCAGACACATAGACATATTAATCGAATTAGATGTTATGTTCGGCCATATATGTAGTGTTCAGCAACGAAAGGTATCGCTATCAATCATGCGCGTTGGCGAATCGATAGCTTAAGCTTTCCCGAACGGTGGAACGGACATACCGACGGACGCACGTACAGAATAACTCGGGTTTAATAGAAGGATATACAGCTGCCGCCGTCTGGCATTAAGACAGGAAGGCTACAGATATCGAGCTTTGCCCTTTTTGGCTAGCTGTAACCCTGCGGACGGAAAGGGAAAGGTTCGGTATCGATTCTAACCTCGGCTAGCCTTGTCGGACGGATGCACGTACAGACGCAAGGATGGATTAATTCAAAAGTTCATATATCGTGATTTACTGCGACGACCGCGTGTCACTCATCGGTAAAGGTGCCGACATCAATGACGAGCGTGAGAAATCGATGACCGTGGATTTAGGGACCCTCACTGATCCACGGACGGACGCACAGACAGGTGCTCAATTTTGTATAGTGAGTGAAAAGGTTCTTGCAATGGGAACGCCGCGCGGAGTTGAATCACGGAAAGGTCGGGTACCAGTCCTTCACATTAGCGGCCGATATCCGGCTGGTCGGATGCATGGACAGACGCACGGACGGAATAAGCCAGGTGTATGTGTCAGGATTTACCGCGACGACACTGTGTCACTCATCGATAAGGTAGCGATATCAATCATGAGCGTGATAATTGGGCGATGGTAGATTTAGAAGCCCTTACTTGTGCACGGACAGACGCACAGACAGGTGCTCAATTTTGTATAGTACGTGTACGTTAAGAGGTTCTTATGTGCGACCGCCTCGCGGCGTTAAATCATGGAAACGTCCGATACCGACCCTTCCTTCACCCTAGCGGGTCGATATCCGGCAGGTCGGATGAACGGACAGACGCACGGACGGGTTAATTCAAGAGTTCATACCAGGAGTTACTGCGACGATAGCGAAAGATCGAGTTGCAGTCACCCATATCGATCCTCTGCGCTGTTTAATCGATATCGGGCGGAGGTATGAACAGTGTCTTAGATAAGAAGGAAAATTCGTGCATGAGGCGGTGCTCCTTTACGGACTTTGATCCAATGTCTACCGCGTATACCGTCATCTCTGGATCACAGATGTGATCGTCTTCCGAAGATGACGGATAACCAGCATTTCTATGCGGACTTCAGCTATTGATCGATGAAGCAGCAGAGTCTTCTCCGCAACATAGAATTTAACGTGAATGTATTCAACGACTGATATCGAACAACTGGGACTAGTGATACGGTTTTACGTGAAAATGGGCGCCGAAAATTGATGAGATTCGGGGCAACTCTGTCCAGATTCGTTATGCGGCCAGAATTCATCGTCGTTGATACTGATTTTTGACAAATGTGATCGTTGAAGCCTACCAAAAACGGTCAGGCGTTATTCAGAGGAGCTGACGGGCCAAGGGTTTTCCCTCTAGGAATGCTCGTCACAGCCCGTGGAGGCGAAATTCTTCTGGTTGCACTTGCGACGAACGCAATTTTCGTCTCAAGTGCTGTTCTTCGAACAATTTCGCGGTCAGCACTATGCGACCTTGCCGACTGAAAGCGGTCTGTAAGCCGTCTAAGTCGTTCTGGCGATTAGGCCGTCGTCTGGCGACGGATTCAAGGCGACGTTGACCACGGCTGTTTAGTTCGTGCTGTGCTGGATACTGTCTGCCTCTTCTGCCTCGGCTCCATTTCGGTGGAATTCCGAAGATCTTCGAGCGTTTGGACGTTCTTCAGCTCGTTCAACGGCTCTTTTTCGCGGCGCGAAATTAGTGTGCGAAGGATAAACGTCCGCGTGAGCCAGCCTCCTTGCGGAATGCGCCATGCACTATGCTTCTACGGATGTGAAGGAAATTTGAACATGTACTTGCTGTGGCCAATCGATGGACAAGTCAGAATTGTATCCTTTCTAGACAAGGATTGGAATGCTTGATTGGGCTGGGCGGGAAATCTGACCCAAGCACCTTGGATCGGAGTTCACGCGGCAACCAGCGCTACCATGCGCCTTTTCATGCGCGGGAAAATCCATAACTTTGTAGAAATGACAGTACGAGCTCAAGAGCCAGAAAATGAGAGCACTAAGCTTGATGGACCGATAGCGCAACCTGGGGTAAGCCACAGAGCATCGAGATAAGCCTTGAAGATACGCTTCGGAGGCCTAAATTCTGCTTCAAAACTAATTTTTGCCATTTAAAAGGTGTAAAGTTGCCCAAATGATGCCTGGATCAGATCTTGATTGTTATTGACCCTCACCTTATCCAATGAACGGTTTTTACAGCCGTTTGTAAGGAATTGAGCCGGCTAGGAGAAGATCAAGAACTGTAGGGGAATGCGACCTTTGAGGGTACCACCTTATAAGTCTTCAATCTAACGGCAAGACGGCTCTCATTGCCTCTTACTGCCTCTTACTTCAGCCGTTAGATGGAGGATTTATAAGGTGCCCCTTCTAGGCCGCATTTCTCGCAGTTCCTCATCTCTTCCTGGCCAGCTCGATTCCTTACAAATGTCTATAAAAACCGTTTTATAGGACTAGGTGAAGGTCCACAACGATCTGGATCTGATCCAGGTATCATTTGAGCAACTTCACACCTTTCAAATGGCCAAAATTAGTTTGAAAGTAGAGCTTAAGAAATCCGATGCGTGTTTTCAAGGTTTATCTCGAGGCTCTGTGACTTATCTCAAGTTGCTGTCCAGGTCCACCCAGTTCAAGGCGCTCATTCTGCTGCCGCTGAGCTCGTGCTGCTCAGTTTCTGCAGCATTTGCAGCATCAGCTTTATGGATTCAC
The DNA here is from genome assembly GCA_947359475.1 of Heligmosomoides polygyrus bakeri. NCBI lineage: Eukaryota > Metazoa > Nematoda > Chromadorea > Rhabditida > Heligmosomidae > Heligmosomoides > Heligmosomoides polygyrus. The sequence goes on from OX375866.1 coordinate 108,235,146, forward strand.
CAGTCGTTCGGCGGCCTAGCGGCCGCCTACGACTGGTTGGGGGCTTCGCCCCCAAACCCCGAGAATAGGACGCCATGGCCGCTACGGGTTTCCTATTCTTTCCTAGGCCTTCTGACCATTATGTTAATCGAGATGGATCGGCTGATCTTCCTCGACGTGATCCTCAAAAAATCGATAATATCGATCGATATCGATTGATCCGACTTCAGATTCGTGTTCAGCGACCTCGGTTACCCCCAAGGCCGAAGTATCGTGCCGCTTAAACGTCATCCTCAAAAAATCGATAATATCGATCGATATCGATTGGTAGACTTCAGATTCGTGTTAAGCGACCTCGATTACCCCCAAGGCCGAAGTTTCGCGCCACTTGAAGGCCATCCTCAAAAAATCGATAATATCGATCGATATCGATTGATCCGACTTCAGATTCGTGTTCAGCGACCTCGATTACCCCCAAGGCCGAAGTTTCGCGCCGCTTAAACGTCATCCTCAAAAAATCGATAATATCGATCGATATCGATTGGTAGACTTCAGATTCGTGTTAAGCGACCTCGATTACCCCCAAGGCCGAAGTTTCGCGCCACTTGAAGGCCATCCTCAAAAAATCGATAATATCGATCGATATCGATTGATCCGACTTCAGATTCGTGTTCAGCGACTTCGATTACCCCCAAGGCCGAAGTTTCGCGCCACTTAAACTCCATCCTCAAAAAATCGATAATATCGATCGATATCGATTGATCCGACTTCAGATTCGTGTTCAGCGACCTCGATTACCCCCAAGGCCGAAGTTTCGCGCCACTTGAAGGCCATCCTCAAAAAATCGATAATATCGATCGATATCGATTGATCCGACTTCAGATTCGTGTTCAGCGACCTCGATTACCCCCAAGGCCGAAGTTTCGTGCCGCTTAAACGTCATCCTCAAAAAATCGATAATATCGATCGATATCGATTGGTAGACTTCAGATTCGTGTTAAGCGACCTCGATTACCCCTAAGGCCGAAGTTTCGCGCCACTTGAAGGCCATCCTCAAAAAATCGATAATATCGATCGATATCGATTGATCCGACTTCAGATTCGTGTTCAGCGACCTCGATTACCCCCAAGGCCGAAGTTTCGTGCCGCTTAAACGTCATCCTCAAAAAATCGATAATATCGATCGATATCGATTGGTAGACTTCAGATTCGTGTTAAGCGACCTCGATTACCCCCAAGGCCGAAGTTTCGCGCCACTTGAAGGCCATCCTCAAAAAATCGATAATATCGATCGATATCGATTGATCCGACTTCAGATTCGTGTTCAGCGACCTCGATTACCCCCAAGGCCGAAGTTTCGCGCCACTTAAACTCCATCCTCAAAAAATCGATAATATCGATCGATATCGATTGATCCGACTTCAGATTCGTGTTCAGCGACCTCGATTACCCTCAGGGCCGAAGCTTCGCGCCGCTTGAGCGCCATCCTCAAAAAATCGATAATATCGATCGATATCGATTGGTCGACTTCAGTTTCGTGTTCAGCGACCTCGATTACCCCCAGGGCCGAAGCTTCGCGCCGCTTGAGCGCCATCCTCAAAAAATCGATAATATCGATCGATATCGATTGGTCGACTTCAGTTTCGTGTTCAGCGACCTCGATTACCCCCAGGACTGAAGTTTCGTGCCGCCGACGTGCTCGGCACGTCTACGGCTCGCCATGCAGGGTTGCCGACGTGTTTGGCACGTCTACGGCTCGCCATGCACGGTTGCCGACGTGCTCGGCACGTCTACGGCTCGCCATGCACGGTTGCCGACGTGCTCGGCACGTCTACGGCTCGCCATGCACGGTTGCCGACGTGTTTGGCACGTCTACGGCTCGCCATGCACGGTTGCCGACGTGTTCGGCACGTCTGCGGCTGGCCATGCACGGTCGCCGACGTGCTCAGCACGTCTACGGCTCGCCATGCAGGGTTGCCGACGTGTTTGGCACGTCTACGGCTCGCCATGCACGGTTGCCGACGTGTTCGGCACGTCTGCGGCTCGCCATGCACGGTTGCCGACGTGCTCGGCACGTCTACGGCTCGCCATGCACGGTTGCCGACGTGCTCGGCACGTCTACGGCTCGCCATGCAGGGTTGCCGACGTGTTTGGCACGTCTACGGCTCGCCATGCAGGGTTGCCGACGTGTTTGGCACGTCTACGGCTCGCCATGCACGGTTGCCGACGTGTTTGGCACGTCTACGGCTCGCCATGCACGGTCGCCGACGTGTTCGGCACGTCTACGGCTCGCCATGCAGGGTTGCCGACGTGTTTGGCACGTCTACGGCTCGCCATGCACGGTCGCCGACGTGTTCGGCACGTCTACGGCTCGCCAGGCACGGTTGCCGACGTGTTTGGCACGTCTACGGCTCGCCATGCACGGTTGCCGACGTGTTCGGCACGTCTGCGGCTGGCCATGCACGGTTGCCGACGTGTTTGGCACGTCTACGGCTCGCCATGCACGGTTGCCGACGTGCTCGGCACGTCTACGGCTCGCCATGCACGGTTGCCGACGTGTTTGGCACGTCTACGGCTCGCCATGCACGGTTGCCGACGTGTTTGGCACGTCTACGGCTCGCCATGCACGGTTGCCGACGTGCTCGGCACGTCTACGGCTCGCCATGCAGGGTTGCCGACGTGTTTGGCACGTCTACGGCTCGCCATGCACGGTCGCCGACGTGTTCGGCACGTCTACGGCTCGCCAGGCGCGGTCGCCGACGTGTTCGGCACGTCTGCGGCTCGCCATGCACGGTCGCCGACGTGTTCGGCACGTCTGCGGCTCGCCATGCGCGGTCGCCGACGTGTTCGGCACGTCTGCGGCTCGCCATGCACGGTCGCCGACGTGTTCGGCACGTCTACGGCTCGCCATGCACGGTTGCCGACGTGTTTGGCACGTCTACGGCTCGCCATGCACGGTTGCCGACGTGTTTGGCACGTCTACGGCTCGCCATGCACGGTTGCCGACGTGCTCGGCACGTCTACGGCTCGCCATGCAGGGTTGCCGACGTGTTTGGCACGTCTACGGCTCGCCATGCACGGTCGCCGACGTGTTCGGCACGTCTACGGCTCGCCAGGCGCGGTCGCCGACGTGTTCGGCACGTCTGCGGCTCGCCATGCACGGTCGCCGACGTGTTCGGCACGTCTGCGGCTCGCCATGCGCGGTCGCCGACGTGTTCGGCACGTCTGCGGCTCGCCATGCACGGTCGCCGACGTGTTCGGCACGTCTACGGCTCGCCAGGCACGGTTGCCGACGTGTTCAGTACGTCTACGGCTCGCCATGCGCGGTCGCCGACGTGTTCGGCACGTCGGGCTCGCCATGCACGGTCGCCGACGTGTTCGGCTGCCGCGCCCCAACTCAGTGGGACGGACGGACAGTGTGACACACACACACACACAGTGACACAGTGACACACGCTTGCTCCTTTATATATAGTAGGATCCCTAGGCGGAGTGTATGAGAGCTGTCTGTTGATGGAATTACTCAGAGAGGAGTAATTGCTCTGCTTTGCCGCATTTTACGATCGCACCAGTGCATTCGGTGCAGCATTCTGGCGTGCGCAGGCCTTGTTTTACACCCAAAAATGGGGTGCACGGCGCAAACCCCATTGGTTAAAGGGAAAAGCTGAAGAGGGAAGCTCTTCCTGCTGCATTCCACCGACCAAAGGTTCGGCCGAAAATAAACCGCAGATGATTGACGAGCTTCGCCGAGTTGAGCGAAGGCGGACCTGGCCGGCTGCTGGCTGGTCAGTTGCTAGCATCATCCGACTGCCGCCTGTCGCAGGCTTTATTTACTGGCACACCACGATAGGTGTCTCTTTGGCGGCTTATGGCTCATTAGATGAAGATGCATGGATTTTCCTTCAAAGTTTGCTGCCTGCAGAGCGCTCTGGTGTTGTCTAAGAGGTAAATGATCTGCCGCTCAGCCCAGTGGTCGTTTGCCTCGTCAGGTTATTCGGAATCTGAAGCCTACCCAACTTGAACAACACCTAAGAAGCCTGAACTACTTCTTTAGCTCCGTTTTCCGCTGAAGAAGCTTGAGTCACTTCATCAGCTCCATTTTCGGTTAAAGATTTAAGAAGACCGCGTTTATACTTATACTCGGCAATACATATCAGCCGTATTGATTGATCGCGCTGTGTAATCGATGTCGCTGGCTTTTGTGGCACAGAGATGCTTGCATATGAAATATGTACCATTTTCTTGTCGACTTGGACACTTTTCAAATCAAATTGGACACTTTAAGCTTCCCGAAGACTTTCGAAATCAAAGCGAACTCTTCGAAATTGAAATGAGTTTCTTTTAAATTAAAATAGAGACTCTCCAGAAATTTTAGTATAACTTTCTTTGAAGTTCTAACTCACCTACCCAATAAGTGAGCACATTGAAATTTCATAAAAATTTTACTTTCTGAGGGAAAATAATGGTTTAAGACTTGTTTAAACAACAGGAAAGTGGCCACTGCTAGTGCCAAGAAAAGAGATTGCGCCGTGCTCTCCACCAAGATGTTGTGATTTTTATCCGAGTGGTAGCCGAAATTCTGCTGCATGGAATTTTACAACTGCCAACGATATAACAAAATGAAGAACACACATATCCACATATTGGTGATTCATGTAAGTGGCATTTACACTGTCAATTGTATAACAGTTGAGCTCGACCGAATATATTCGAATAATTATTCGAATAGTCGAATATTCGATACTTCTATATTTTCGAATATTCGTTCGGATTCGAACATCAAAAGGGAGACATTCGAATATTATTCGAAAATTGAAAGTTTTTATTCGAATATTGATTAGAACAAATTGCTCGACTACTTGAATATTGAAATAAACGAAAAATGTGGCTTATTCGAATTTCAATCATTCGAAATTCGAATAATCTGATGAGCGAACACATTCGATCGTTCATTCGCTCGAAAATTTTCGACATCGAATTTATTCGTTCATTCATTTCTTCGATATAATCTCTTAAAAGGACAACTATTCTATCAGTGAAATAGTCTATCGCCATTCCCTCGCTCAAGACGTCGCATTTTTGTTCGTTTGTTCGAGCGAAATTTGTCCTTGCATGAAGTTTCACACTTGTAAACGATACAAGAAATCTAATTCTAAAGAATGCAGATCCCCATTTAGATGCTTCATGTAAGCAGCATTTACACTGTCAATCAAATAAAACTCGGTGCGAACTTTTTGAGTGCATGGCGCGATCTGATCTTTTAGTGCGCTATATGCTTGCTTCTCTGCTGTGCGTTAAGACAGATTTAACTTTACAATTTTTAGTCTAAAAATTAAGAATTTCTAAAGCTATTACACTTATTCTGGCAGGTAAACTAAAAAAAAATCAAAGAAAATTATGCCAAATTTTTCCTTGAAGAAAACATTATTCCGTCTCATTGAGTCTATAGTTCAACCCGCCTGAAGTTCATTTCGATTTGGACGAGTTTGCTTCAAAGGACTTAAAGCTAGCTTAGAAAAGTCGATTTGAAATTCGCGTCCAATTTGAGATGAAGATGGTACATTTGCTTAGGTGACGTAGTGCTAGAGGGTGATGCTCGCTAACTAATGGATTTGATTCGGTTCCGCGCTTTGGCCAACCGAGCCTCTCATCCTCTAGGAGTTGACTGGTTAGCTCCTCGTTTTGTTGGACGTGAAAATGGTATAAATTACGCTTAATGTAGGTGGAACCGCAGGCTCAAAACGGCCTGTAAAGCAGGCGTTAAACACCTGAGTAGGTTCCAGCCGAGCTCAAAATGATGCTGAAGCTTCTGGAGCTTCTTGAAGATTTATTCTAGTCTACGGGTACGTTCTTCAATAAATTTGAGATTTTCTACGTTTTTCGATGTGATCGGTTGAGCTACACTCGTAGTCCACGTTTCGAGACGCGGAAAGGCCTTGTATAGACGGGGCTATAGCAAGAATTAGGTATTGAGTCATGTTACATCATAGATATAGCATTTTTCGCCAAGTACGGGAGTGATTTTGGTCTTATGTGCGCTTTGACCTCAAACTTGGGTAATTAAACCTCGAAGATCAATTACGCAAGTTTGACGTCGTAGAGTGCCGAAAACCCCTCTGCTCAACAATTTGAGGAAATCAGGTCAAGAAGTAGGATCAGCGTTGTCCTCTAAGCGTCTGATAGCTGTTAAGCAGCGACTTTCAGTGTAATTTGCTGCGGAGGCTGTTCTTTCTTCCTTTTTCTTGATCTCCTTATGATCCTCTTCTTATTCGTCGTAGTTTTTTCTGCCTTGAGCATTCAATCTCTCATTTGGCTTAGCCTTTCCTTCTATTTTCTCGTCGGGGTCGTTATAGGTTGCTTTATTTGGCTGTCTGTGACGACGCAGCGGCGTTCTTCCTCCTAGAACTACGGTATAGTTACCGTACTCCGAGATACGGTAGTCTGTGTCATTGTTCGTTGTTCACCAACTGTAGTCGCAGTTTCGCTTCGTTTCGCATCTGAGTTGTCGGTGTTTAGATGACCATAGAAAGCGATACGGCCGATGAGCCGCTGAAGAAGGTGCAGAGCGTTGAGGTGAATTTCGATAGAACCTCAAGATCTAGAAAAAATCGCAATTAATGGTCTTATTGCGCATTAATTAAAGCTATCAATTTTCGTTCCACTATATCGCTCTACTATTTTTAAATTTGTGTTGTATTGTACTTGTATGTCTATTTATTTACTGTTATTTTGATTGATTAGTTTTGAATTTTATTTTTAATTAACTCATGTTTTCCTGAATTTATTCCATAAAAATTTGCTTTATTAGATTTATTTCACATTGTTTTGTTAGAATTTCTGTCCATAATTAATTAATTTTTAATTATTCAGATTTTTATGTTTTTCGAAGATTTTGATTTCCAATTTTTTATTTTTTTTAGTTTTCCCTACAATTATTTTTAATTCTCACGTGAATAAGAAGAATAGGAGTATGTGATAGGATTAACCTATGGCAAGTAGCGAGCGAAATTCTCGTCTGAGACAGGCGAGACTCGAACCGTCGTCCTTCGTTTTTCTGGCTTAGGACACTATCCGCTACACCATTGACACCACTCACATTGACACTGCACTCAGTCGCTAACCAGGGTTGACCTGTTAACCGGTTTCAACCGGTCTGAACGTGTCAGAAACCGGAAGAAACGGTGAAAACGGGTTCATCGACGAGATGTTAGTGCTGGTGGTGTAGAGGATAGCGTCGCCGACGCTGGGTAGCACTGCGGCTGAGTCCGATACCCGCTTGGGACGGTATTTTTGCAGTTAAGTCGCTGAGTTCGCAGTAGTCATAACGGCGTCAGTATGGACTGGGAAACTTTGGTGCGCTATCTTCTGTCAGAAAATGCAAATTTTTGTTTTAAAAATATATTATTTGTTAAGTTCCGATTTAATATTTGAAAAGTGTTTAGAAGTTTGGTATTGGAGATTTATCTTTTTTTTCACGGATCTGATTAGATGACCAAATATGGTAATTTCTTGTTTTTTAATGAAAACTGATGAAAAATTGAAAATGAATTTTCTCCCAAGATGCTTTTAGGTGCTCTATGAGATATTTTCCGACAATTTTTGGTATTTTTTACGAAAAAATTGTGGTTTTTATAAGTTCCTCCAGTATTTCTGATCTTTTTAGACTAACGTGAGTCGTGTTTAGGGTCGGATGACGGGCGCGTTGGCGTTCGCGATCTTCTCCGTGACACTAGGCTCGTTCCAGTTCGGATATCACATCGGATGCGTCAACGCACCGGGCGAGGTATGTCGTTGTGGCGCATTAGTAATCTACCGTATAGCCAATCTTAACGCATTCAGATGATTACGTCCTGGATACAGGAATCGCATCACAGCATGTTCAATCAAACCCTGGAGAAGACCGGAGCCGATCTAACGTGGTAAGTTTGATCGGTGGGGTGTCTATACTTCAGTCGCAATATTGATTAGTCCGCGCGATGGATCGATACGCCGCGCGTGGCTTATTTGTATTGGTCGTTCTCCTCTTAGCGACCGAAGTATTAAGTAATATCGAATGTGGAGTATAGTGGAAGGATAAACACTTTCTGAGATGTATTTTATACATGAATCGACGATAGTCACGGATATCGATTCTTCGCGCGGGCTAATCGATATATTGGAAGTTTAGCTTCACCAATTGCTTCGCCTGGAAGCAAAATAAGTATAATATTTGTTTTGTTTATTACTTATGGCGCAGAGTTTGTGTAATAAATAAATGAATAAATAATTAAACTACCGTAATCGTTCTTGCGGGCTAATCGATATTGATTTTTTTCAAAATGTTGCGGCCATTGCTACATATATGATGTATACCTTGCGATAGTAAATTTAGGATGCATTAAAATATCGATCCGTCGCTAGGCCTAATCGATGTTGCTTGTAGCAGCGCACTGTGGTTTTGGTATGAAATCCACCTGGAACCTGTTTATAGTCAACTCGTCGCTCTGTGCAATGGCATGAAGCGCGACATTCACTCTTCGCTCGGAGTAATCGATATTTTGAAAATTCCAACAAAATCGCATCATATTACCACAAAGCAGACAGCGATATGAGTATAAACTACATCCTAATGGTTTTCAAGCATCAGCGACACTGCAGTAAGCAAGTGTTTATTATCGATCGTTTGCGCGACTTAATCAATATTGATTCGTCGCACAGCGACTCATTTATAAACAATTCCTAACGACGTCTAGGATCCCTTAGCCCAAGTTTATACTTGTACAGCCACGCGGCGCGATCGGCATAGATATCGATTTTTCGCGCAGCCCGATCGATATCTGTTCCGGCTGAGGTACCGCGCCACGCAGCGCCTCAACTATAAACTAGGGCTTATGGTATTTTTGTACGAGTTTTATACCTCTGGTGCGGAACGTCGGCAAAAAACGCTGATATTGATCGGTCTCGCCGTTCAATCGATATTGACTTTTTTAATGACGCTGCAAATCATTCATAAATTGCTCATTCGACATTCAATGACGCGCGTTGGCTGCTTGTCATAGTCTCTTTTAGAGGAGTTTCAAGCGTAGTTTATACTTTAGTCGCTATGCGACACAGACAGCAGCATGAGAATTACTTATATCGATTAGGCGGCACATCCGATCGATATTGGCTTATTATATGAAAACACCGCTCAGCGACTCGGAAGGTTACACAATAATGTATAAGGAGTAAAGGTGAAAATAAGTTAAAGTATAAACCTCGTGTCATACATCGCATATGGAACGGTAGCATCAATCCACCTGTAATCAATATTGATCATTCTCGGTAATCGTCGAGCTAACACTGTCGCGCCGTGCAGCGATATAAGTATGTACTTGGGATGTCTATGCTTCATAGGCCACGTGAGGTGAAATGCAGTAGTGATCGGTATCGACTCGTTACGCGGCCT